>JANZLK020000175.1:261950-273447 GCA_026937615.2 Erythroxylum glaucum
GAGAGAAGATTCATTTAATTTTATATTTATCAACAAAAATTTAATATATATATAAAATTAAAAATATAAAATTAAATGAATCCTCTCTCTCACATTCTCATTTAAAACCCCCTGTTAAACCCAAGCTCCCTCCTTAATTAACTCAACGCCCAAAATAGCTTAAACTCACAGTCTCTCTCTATAGTTTCTTTCTGAGCGTTCACTGCAACTTTGTATGAGGTATAGACTAACCCAGATCTTTTTCCGATGGCCGGCCACCACCACCACCACCACATTATTAACGGCGGGGATGCTGAGCTGCTAGCCAAGCCAGGGGTGCTGACGTCATCGGCTTCCTTCAAGTCTCGCAAGCCCGGCAAGCCCAATGCGTCCCTCTCCCGCGCCGGCTCCGACGTCGACGATATCGTCACTCTCCTCCATGGCTCCGATCCCGTCCGAGTCGAGCTCAACCGCCTCGAGAACGACCTCCGCGGTAAAATAATTCGAAAACTTTAATTCCTTTTTAAAAAGGACCGGTGCTCTATTTCAATCGAAGTTTTGAATCATAAAATTGTTGCAAGTTATGATCTTTATTGAAATTTAGAGCTCCTGGGGGTTGAATTATACTGGGTGTAGATAAAGAATTGGTATTTTTTTCTTGTGAGACGGTGACTTGTTTGTTTTCATCTAATAATTAAAGAAAGTTTTTAGTTAGATACATATAATCGGTGTCATTTCAGTGAAGCTGAATTTCAGCTGCCAGTTGTTTATGGTTGGTTTAAGGTTTGACTTTGTGCTAATTTACTTGTTTTCTTCTACAATAAAGAGTCATTATGATTGGTCCTCATACGGAATAACAGGAATCCACCGTTTTCTTTGTGTTTCCATGGTAGTTGACGATTGAAAATTGAAAATTGAAAATAAAAAAGTAAACTTTTTGTATTTCTATCGTAGTTGACGATTACTTGAAAATTGAAAACTAAAAAGTAAAATTTGTGTAATTTCACTGAAATGGAAGCAATAGAATGTGTGAAACTTATAACAAATGCATTTTAAATAACACTTGGGTATTATTTTTGGGAGGTTCTGTAATCAACTAGAAAAGGGTTTGGTGCTTCCACAAGCGAAGATTGATTGTGTGATTGAAGAAGTGTTAATTCAACTCAACTCTATAGCCTTATTCCCAATCTTAATACGTTTGTTTGTCAAACACTTTCCCGATATACTTGTCTCATGGCCTAAGCACTTATAAGAAGTTGGGAAGTAATAGAGCTATGAAGTTATTGTCAAAAATATTATTTCCTTTTTGGTTAGATTTACTCTCTTTTATGTATTGAATCCATTTATTACCAGTAGAAGTATCAGCTTTGATCTCAGATTTCTTCTTTTTATGTTGTATTCCTTTTCCCTACTGTGTTTACTAGTTTTATAGTATGGGTTTACATGAGAAGAGCTATGATAATGGCAACTGAAAAGGTGAGGAAAACTTCAAAAGAAAAGTCAACAACCATACATGTACGAAAAATGCAATAGATGCATTAATCTTGTTAATCAATTTTCTGCGTAAATATATCTTTAACCAATGTGAATCAATACTGGTATCATCATGGGTATGAGAAAGAATATAAAAAAGCTGAATAGAGACATTTCCATCAAAAGAGTCTACAGTTTCTGGGCTTGTTTGTTTTTCTCTTAAAGCTACAGAACCTTATAGTAGTTTGCATTATCTGGATAATAAGAGAGGATACTGATTGAAAGGGGAAAAGAGATGATTTAATATCACAGCTGGGTATGTTGTTATTATTAGGGAGAGAAGTCATATAAAGGCATAGAGAAGAGAGAGTAAGTTACATGATGGTAAAGAAATAACAGAGACATGATTATCAAAGGAAAAAAGTGAATTTTGTTTTTAGTTTTTGACATGAAGATTGAATATTGCTGTCCACAAGAAACCTCAAAAATTTATCCATGTAGAAATTTATGTCCCATGAACTATCTATTCCTGAGCTTTAGATTGTTCAAGTATTTTAAATTTATTCCAATGAACTTTTAGTTTCATTTTATCCTTGAAATGAAAATGCCTTTGTTCAGCACATTTGCAGGTTATAGGAAAAATTGTGTACCTGCTTTTAGATTTCTTGAGAAAAGAACAATGATGAAGCTTCTTGCAGAATTTGACTAGATGTTGTTTGTCACGCATGCAGATAAAGATCGAGAACTGGGAGAAGCGGTTGCAGAAATCAAGTCCTTGAGGAATTCAGAACGCCAGAGAGAGAAGGCAGTTGAAGAGGTGATATAGAAATGTATACTATCCACATATTTCCTAGTTCTAATGCCTGTCTATGTATATTCTGGTATATCATTAGCAATGAATTAATATTGACAGAAGCCAATTCTGTGTTATTGCTTTCATGTTGTTTTCTTGTACAACTATTTATATCACCTTTAGAAAAGTCTTCCTGTTACAGGTTAGTATAACTAAATTGTTAGGTGGTGTAGTAAAAGAAATTTTTTTTTCTGTAAAAGTATGAGGATGCTCATTCTTCTTCATGTTCTTATTTAACCATTTCCTTCTTGTTCTTTTGATATCAGCTTACTGATGAGCTAAACAAAGTGGATGAAAAGCTTAAAGCAACTGAAGCTCTTTTGGACAGCAAGGTACTGTTAAAGTTGGCACGTGTGCCTGAAGTTAATGTAAAGATATTCCTTCAACCGAATTGGAAGTCATAGCTGTTAAAAATGATCTTGCTACATGATTCGCAGAACCTTGAGATTAAGAAAATAAATGATGAGAAAAAAGCAGCTTTGGCTGCACAATTTGCTGCGGAAGCCACACTTCGAAGAGTCCATGCTGCTCAAAAAGATGATGAAATGCCTCCCATTGAGGCTATTATTACTCCACTGGAGGCAGAGCTTAAACTTGCCAGGCTGGAGGTATGTTTTGAGCATTTACCTGTTATTAGTTGCCTTTAGATTTTTCGGTCATAGTATTGTGTTTTTGTAGTCTGCATTTCAATAATTATATTTTGGCCCTCATGAGCATCTTCACAGAATCAAATTACTTTGCCTGATATATTGAATTTCAGGTAGCAAAGCTGCAAGATGATAATAGAGCACTTGATAGACTCACAAAATCCAAGGAGGCTGCTCTTATTGAGGCTGAAAGAACTGTCCAGATGGCTTTGACAAAAGCATCTTTGGTCGATGATCTGCAGAACAAGAACCAAGAACTAATGAAGCAGATTGAAATATGCCAGGTTTGTCTTTTAAAGGCATTCTTATAGGCTAACCACTTTCATAACTGTAGTTCTGAATAGGCTATCATGAGTGGCAGAAATTGTTCAATTTCACATGTCTGGCATGCATGGCAGGAGGAGAACAGAATCCTGGACAAGATGCACAGGCAAAAAGTTGCTGAGGTTGAAAAACTGACACAAACAGTTCGTGAGCTTGAGGAGACTGTCTTAGCTGGAGGTGCTGCCGCCAATGCAGTGCGTGATTTCCAACGTAAAGTGCAAGAAATGAATGTAAGGAATGTTACTTTGTAACTTTGTTTATTAAAAATACGGTATTCTGAATTACTTGCTTGGGCATCGGGCCGCATTTGACTTTTAAGATTGTGCAGGAGGAGAAGAAGACTTTAGAAAGGGAAGTGGCACGTGCAAAAGTTAGTGCTAATCGTGTTGCTACTGTGGTTGCAAATGAATGGAAAGATGGGAATGATAAGGTTATGCCGGTAAGGCAATGGCTGGAGGAAAGAAGATGTTTGCAGGTATCTTATGTACAACTGATTCTCTTTAGATAATTTTCGTTATAGGCTTTGTACTCATTTGCCATCTCGTTTGCAGGTTTAATTAATATTGATATCAATAATTAATGTGCTTAAGTATGTAACAAAGGAAGATGGCTAAGAATAATGTTCTGTTTCGTGTTGCATGCATGTCGAGATTTCTTGTTTTTCTCCCATGTACTATCCTAATTCATAAGCTGGGGATATTAAAACCATAACAGAACTGCTGTCCTCTCAGATAGACGCTATGATTTGCTATCTAAAGTTGAGAGAAATATTTCTCACAATAATTTGAGCATCTCATTATTTGGGAATATGAAATTTATAATAGAAAAATGTTTAGAGAAGAGACACGTGATTCAATTTGTGCCTTATTTTCCACATCCTATAGGGAGAAATGCAACAGCTTAGAGACAAATTAGCAGTTGCTGAGCGGACTGCAAAGGCTGAAGCTCAGTTGAAAGTAAGTTACACTATGCCATTGAACTCTGCTTCATTTCCTGTTTTGTTAGCCACTTTTAGTTAACCTAGTGCTTTGCTTAGGAAAAGTATCAGTTACGGTTCAAGGTTTTGGAGGAAAAGCTTAAAGCTTCTAATGCTAGTTCTCGTACTGCGTTGGAGTCAAGAACTATAAGCAATGGCCCTTCACGACGTCAGTCTCTTGGTGGAGCTGAGAATTTTTCCAGATCATCCTCCAATGGCTATTTATCAAAGAAATCATCACATTCGCGTATTGGCACCTTCCGATCTAACAGTGCAGCTGCATTATTGAGACATGCCAAAGACTCATCAAGTTCATTTGATGGCAGCAGTGGGTCGCAGGACAGAGATAAGTCAATTCCAGATGCAAATGGGAAAGATATTTTGACACCTACTCATGGTGATCAGATCCAAACTGCTGGGACAATTATAAAGTTTGAGGATAATTCAAACGGGACATCCATGGAAGAATTGAACTCTGAACATAAAGATTTTGTTTCTGGAATTTTGTATGACATGTTACAGAAGGAAGTTGTAACTTTGAGAAAAGCGTGCCTTGAGAAAGATCAAAGTTTGAAGGATAAAGACGATGCAATCGAGGTAACAAAATCTGTCTACATCTTTTGGATAGCACCCCATTTATCTGCCTTTATTGTAAGTTCTTCCACTTTTGATGTAGATGTTGGCAAAGA
The DNA here is from genome assembly GCA_026937615.2 of Erythroxylum glaucum. Classification (NCBI taxonomy): domain Eukaryota; kingdom Viridiplantae; phylum Streptophyta; class Magnoliopsida; order Malpighiales; family Erythroxylaceae; genus Erythroxylum; species Erythroxylum glaucum. The sequence continues at coordinate 266,892 of JANZLK020000175.1, forward strand.
AGGTTGATACATTGAATAAAGCAATGGAAATTGAAGCTAAAAAGATGAGGAGGGAAGTGGCTGCCATGGAAAAGGAAGTTGCTGCTATGAAGGTTGACAAAGAGCACGATAACAGGATGCGGCGAACCAGTGCTCCCAGGGCTTCTCGGTTACTTTCGTCAAGGTAATATTTCTGCTTCCATGTGCCTTACATATTTCGGTCTCGATATCCATTTTCACCCAGTTCCATGTTTGCTATGGGAGACATGTCCTGCCCCATGTTCCTTGCCATTTTCTTTTTGAATGAAAGCCAGGTTTGAGGAAGTAATTGACTTTTTAAGTTAAAACATATAGAGTAAGATTGGAATGGGAATCTGCTACTCTTTTCCTTGAAGAAGTTACTTGACATAGTTATGTTATTGTGGCTGCATATAACTAACATACATTTTCATTTCAGGAATCCACGAAACATTTAGGCTATTGTGGGGACGGCGACTTCCATACGAGAAGGTATCTCTGATAATTTGGCCTTTCAGTCACAGAAAATTGTATGAATTTCTTGTGCTTTCCCCACCAATTTAACTCTCTCAGCCAGCTTGCCTACATGTAAAGAACTGACTCTAGGTTTCTTGTGTATATTTTCTGTATCCAAAATCAAATTAATCAAGTTCAAGTGTGCATTTTACCTAGTATACAAGGTTTGCCTGACTGATTATATTTTCAAGCTATAGCCTTTTGTAAGGAAAAAAAAAAAAATCCATGGTGATTGTATCTCCATTAAAGTCCCAATGCACAAAGCTTTCGCTTTGTAGCAGTTGAGAAAGGGACATCAATTGTACGCAACTTTCTCTTTACATTTTTACAAACAAGCTATTTCTATGAATCAAACTTGCGACCTTGCAATCACAACGGGTAATCTTACCAATTACTGCATATATCTCTCCATTAAAATTCATTTGCTAAAATTATGAATTTTGCATGGAAAGGTTCATCTTTGGTTCATGATGTTCAATGTGGACAAAAAGAACTTGATGTAGGTACCCAGTATATCCTTTTATTTCTTAGGAAATGGAGATGCAATGGAAGCCAAGCTGTAATCTATTGATTTAGTTTTCAAAAGCTATCTTGTGCAACCTTCCAAAGATAATAAATTGGTTTAATAAATGATTAAATTAAAAGAGCTTCGACCTTTAAAGATTTGAGTTGAAAGGTCACCCGTTGCGATGACTAGGAAGTGGTCACCTAAGACAATTGACATATAGAAAAAGAAAAATATATCAAAGCAGCGGCAGGAATATCCATGCAACGTATCGAATCTACCGTCAAAATTAAAAGTATTCCACAAAGCTGGGAACTGAGAAAAAAACCCGATTCAACGAACAAGAGCTACAACTGACCATCTATCTGTCTGATCAGACATCTTCGCCAACGTATGCAGCATATGCTTTTTCATGGTCAGGTTTTTCTTTTTCTTCTGTGTTTCCAACTCTTTTAATATGCTTCTCTTGTTCAGTGAGTATATGAATTTCTTGAACTGGTGCAGCGGTGTCTGGTTCAATCAGAACAATACTGTTCCTCTCCTTGTTCTTTTAAAGTATACATTTATTGTTGGCAATTCAAGAACAGTCCATACTAGAATCTTTTTAGGACAATGTTCCAAGCGAAGTGACTGACTCTTGCAATTTCCTTGTTTCTGTAGCTATGGTCTTAACTTAACGAGGTTGTTCCTTTTCTGTTTCAAGTCCTTGAAGCAAGTGCTTTGTTTTGTGGAGAACGTCAAGAATATCTTTTGATATAATCACGATAAGGCTTACTTTCATATAGTTAAGTGGGATTTATTTAAATCGTTGATCCATGTTTATCAACTTGATTCGATTTAATTTTGGTATGTAAATTTTTGATCTTGAGATGAAGTCAAGATCCAGGCTTGTTTTTCTCAGAATAAATTCTGATGCAAGAACAAATTTTGAAGGGGTGCTTCATTTTTTGTTGTTAACTACTTGAGGTTACATGGAAGATGGTCCTGTCTATTTAAAGAATGCCAAAACTTCTGAGGTTTTCAACGAATGTTTCTCCTACAATGGAGCCAACTTTTATAAATACAGCAGGATATCCAACTGGAGCTTCGACCCAGGTTTCAGAACCTTTTTTGTCGAATAAATCACCCGACCAGATATGTTTCCAGGGGAAATTTTCACCCAGTGGAAAATAGGCCTTCACTTTTTTCATTCCCTTGTCAAGTACAGGCACCACCAGGATCTCTGAGCCAACAAGGAACTGCTGATAACTTAAATTCTGCACATTCTTGTCTTCTGGATAGTGGAGAAATAGGTGGCGGCAAATAGGTAGACCTTTTTGAGATGCCTCCTGTGTTCACGTGACAGAGGTAGAGATTTGTGAGTTCAACAGAATTAACTGACATTGAAGTGAAACTTGCACCAACTTAAGGTGTTTGTTAATTTGTTACCTTTAGTAGTTGGGCTCTGTAGAAGTACCAAGCCTTATAGATTTTAGCACATCGAGCAAAATGAGAGAGAGTTTTCTCATTTGAGTAGAATTGGCTGTTGCAGGATGGCTTGTTGCCCTAAAAAAAATGCAGAAAAGTAGAAGATTCAATCAGTTTATATGAAGCAGGACAATTTTCAGTTCTTTAGATGTTGTTTATAAATGTTAAGCACTGTATGCCATGACTCTTCAGACATTTGTGATCGTTCATCCTTCATGCAGTATGTTAATGACTGTGACTATATGATCATATAATGATTTACATACAACCATGTTTAACTTCAGGTGACATGTGATCAGCTTACTTCATGTGTCCGGAAAACGGTGGTAAAAGCATTTAGCTCCATCCATCGCATGAGCAATTCTTCACTTCTATGGTACCTGATAAAAGGTAAATCTACAGCACAATAGCCCCCAATATCGCTGTGATTGAGTGCATAACCAGAAAGTCCACTGCTCAGCAAGCCAACAACAGCACTCTTTATCCCATCATTAGTCTGCCAACTTACCATTTGGTCTCCTTCCCAAAACAGCATTCCCCACTTGGGGCTGTCTCTAAATCCAGCCCTCATGAAGAAGACTAAAGCTTCTTCTGGATCTTCTCGCTCCTTACCGACACATTTTGCTTTCCATTCTTCTACAAATTCTCGGTTTATTTGAGCCCATAGCTCTGGGTATCTGTTATGGGCAGTGATAGGATCTTCACCTGAAGTATACAGTTTAAAACTATCAATATTATCCTCTTCCACATAAAGATGAAGAAATGGGGAGTTGCAACCGGTTTCCATTCTACATTACACATAATCCATGTGTAGATATGATCTAGGTGGCTATGAAGAAACAAGTTAAAAGATGTACCTGAATACACGGTTGCATCTACCGGCAGGCCTTCACCAAAATCGGCCATCCACCCTCTGACTCCATCATTAACCATTTCCTGTAAAACCTGCTTGAACCATTTTGCAGTATCTGGATGTGTCAAGTCCAACATTCCCACGTCAAAAGCTGTATTTGGAACCATATATGGTTTTCCATGCTTGTCTTTAACCAAGATGTCCAACTTTATAGCCTCCTGAAACAGGTCCCTCCTTCTATTTAGCTTTTCATCAGTCTGTGAAATGAAGTTGAGACTTCAAAACATTGCTTGGACAACACCCTATTGCAAGTTCTAGCAAATTTACACTTTTACCGAAATGGCTATCCCATAATTCAGTCCTCTCATACTGTAAGATGGTATCCTTCATGATATGGCACACAACAAAATTAATATGAAGGTGGCAATAGAGCTTTAAGAAGACGAGTACCGGAGCTAGACAAGGATTGCAATATGTCATCACTTTGATATGCCGGCTACCGAGATCTTGAACTAGTTGTTGCCATCCCTTGTATCTTATTGTATCCACTTCCCAATTCCACCAAAGTTGTGATCCGATCAATGTCTCTCTTTGCCCCACCCAATCCTGCACAAGGATTAGTGTATTTGTGAGATCGAGGGTGGGTGCTGTTTTTAGCTACTGAAGTAATTTGTATGAGAAGCCACTGGATGTCTCTTAGCAGTAGTGAGTGGAAACAAGTTTGGTTACTAAACAGTGAAAGAGATGGAAAAGATTAGAACTTATGTATTGAAAAAAAAAAAACCCTCTCTGCAGTTCTATGAAGCTTGATCTTTTTTGCAAATACCTTACCTGCAACCAAAATGCAGAGATGGGAACCCCATAAGCCTCCAGTTTATCCCACATTTGGCGAACTGCTTCTGTACCACCCTGCATTCCAACTACTGCTCCTGATATAATCCACTTAGGAAGCTCAGGAGGCCTCCCAATAGTTTCTGTGAAGCATTCAAGGAGCTCAGGAGGTGAGTTTCCATGCAGTATTCTTCCCCAAACCGAGTTACTGTGTATCTGCAAACTCAGTACAGAAAATAGGACACTGGAAGTTAAAATTCTGAATGTGTCTCTCTTTCTTTTCATGACATGTTTTGTTTCTTTTTTATCTTCGTAAGAAATAATGAATTCATCATTACTGGAAAACATTCTATTTTTGTAGGAGGAGTAGGAGATGAATTGGGATATCTCTTGGAACGTCTTCTAAATGATGCCAAAACTGGTTCAACTTTTATCAAGCATGAAAATTTCAGCTCTTCTAAGTACAAAACTTTTCTTTTTGAACTGGATACTTCTCTTTTTTCTCATTGAAATATTCACTTCAGTCATATATGCAAATATCTCCTGAATGATCAAATATCTCCTGAATGCTTTACTTGTGACTCCGCTATTTCGTCTGGTTGTACATTTTTCCAAATTTAATGCTGCAACCATTTCTCCTCGCATTGCGGTGATCTAACTATACCTGTATCTGAACTCGATCCTGCCTTGTGAGATCGAAGACGGAATAATCATACCCTTCAAGGTAAAGAGATTTCATTTTAGATGTCATGTAAAATGGTGAAGGAGCATAAGTTGTACTCCAGTCACCTCCAGCCCTGCAAAAGAGACACTTTCAGATTATTGTTGCAAGCAAGTAAATAGAGTTGAACAATTGAAAAATAAACAGCTTATCTACCTGTAGCTGACCAAGTTTGCTGCAAAAGTAATAGGTTGGTCTCCTCTTCCAATTCCTTGTTCTTGAACAAGAATAGGCACCCTTTTTCCCTTGAAGTCCATATGAGAGAACTGCTCTCCAAAACCATAGAACTTTTCATTAGAGTCACTTGAATACGTAATGCAGACTCTGTTAAATTCTGTTAGCTCTGCGAACTTCAGTCCTATTTTCTCCTCAAATAAGGAATGCACAATGGACCCCCTTGATCTTGCAAAGAACCTCCACCATCCAAGCTTCAGCTTTCGGGTCTTTTTCAGCTTTCGCCTTAAGCACTGATATCTTCTTGTACTACTTGCGGCAGCTCTAGGCTGGAATTCAAAATTTGGTTGCCCAATTCTCACATGAAAGCTAACTTGACGACTGTTCTTCTGATCAAACCAAATCCAATACTTTGCAGAAGTTGGAGGTCCCATTGTCTCAAAGGCTGTATCTTTATACATGCTAGAATGTTGACGTAACTTCTTCCTTCCCTTACTGCATAGCCAACCCGTTATTACCAAGACGGGGGAGTTGATTTCTTCCTTTTTCTGGTAAAGATTCCTCCCAGATATATAATCATGATTATTACCTCGAAAGGTGGTGTCTTTCAAATCCTTTTTCTGGTCAAGAATCCACTTAGATGAAGAATAATGGTTCTCACCTTCAACTTGATGCTCAGATTGATTGATTACTCTTATATCTTCAATGGTTTGGTGATCGCAAACCAAATGCACTTTCTTTTCATTCATAACAAATGATCCCCTACTTTCTTCCACATCTGTCTCAGCCAAAGCTGCAGATACAAAGGCTTGTCCAGGGATAGTAGACCACAAGGCTCTTGTTGGTTGAGATCGGTGGAATATTGAAAGATACCCTCCATTTTTGCTGCTCCAAAGAAGCTGAAAATCTCTTCCAATTGGGAAGATCTGTTGTGATGGGACAGTTTGGGAATTAAAGACTAGACTGCCCTGAATGAAAGGGAGGGCCTTTGGAGGTGAAGGGAAGGGGTTATTAAGGTGCTTGTGATGCTTTTTGGTGACTTTGAAAGTTGTCATGATGGCTTTTAGAAGTTGGAAATCAGATTGACATATCCAACACTTCCATTTATATATACCTTGATGTGTCACCAATGGCTAAATTTTGACTCTTGTCAAGAATTTTCCTTCTCCGTTCGAGAGGAGCTGAGAAAATTCACTTTTTTCTGCATTTTGTTGTAGAAGGTTCTTGTCTGCGAGAAAAGTTATTTGATGAATGATTCTTCTGACATTGGATATGCAATAAAAGTCTTGCATTTGGATGCGAAAAAATGGTTGTTGTCAATAAATTTGCCAACTGGACCATGCTGATTATTACATATTTACATCTACAATGCCAATTTTATGCCATTTTTGTTCTTGATCCGATGTGTTAGATGCCCTGAAGTCGTTCCGCAACGATATTCACCTCCTTTGTCAGAATGCCCGCACATACAATGAAGATGGCAGTATCCTCT
>JANZLK020000175.1:311358-326446 GCA_026937615.2 Erythroxylum glaucum
TATTTTGATATTTAAATTTAAGAAAATTAAGAATAAAATAATAAAAATTAAGAATAAAATATATTGTTTTGAAAAATTAAATTAAAATGATATCATTTTAAAGGTATCTTAATCGATTCAAGTTAGTTAGATTAATTTCAAAATAACATCATTTTAGAATAGTCCAAACGAATTTGAGTAATCCTTAACTACTTATTAAAGGATCAATTTGGACCCACCTAAAGTTGAATTATACTCTATGCATTCCCATCCTTATTCTACATATGCATGCACACAAAAATATATGCATAACTCCAAATTAGGGTTAGTACTAGAGATGACAATTAGGTTTGGGACTATCGGACCAGAAGTCAACAAGTTAGGTCTAAATTAACTGATCTTGGGTTGAGCCTCGAACCCAATTTTTTTGTAAAAATTGAGCCTTGGAGTAGGCTGCTTAGGCCTGACCCTACTCTTAAAAGCAAAATGATGTTGATTTGTTAAAAATAATGTCATTTTTGTATCTTTAATTTAAAAAAAAAATCAGGGGTTGAGTCGAGCTTCGGTTAGGGCTGGACCTCCAATAGCCCAGTCGGGCTCGGGGCTGCTGTCTCAGGCTAAGCCCATTGCCATCCATAGTCAGCACTAGGTTGGGTTGAGTCAAACCCGATATGATTAATCAAACATAGGGCACAGAGATGGATCCGAGTCCAATTGGAATTGGACGATCCAAAGTTCGATCAAGCTCAATATGACTCGATTTTTTATTTAAAATTTGAAAATCATTTTTCTTAAACTTTTTTTTTGTTAGCCCACGAGGTGTCCTAGGAAGGTCCCAATTGTGAGAAGGCACCTTTAAGTCATCCATTCTTAGACTAATCCCTGCTCGCAACGGGTCAGCCCATAAGGGGTAAAGTGTTGGCCAAACAGATTTCTTCATTCCCATGACTCGAACTCAAAACTTCTAATTAAGGGATGAGAGTGCTGAACTACTCACACCAACTTGTTTAGTTTTTCTTAAACTTTTTGAGTTTTGAATCAGTCTGAACCTAGAACCAAGTCCTCTATAAAACCTGATAAAATCAAATCAATTATATTAATTCCAGACCAAACCAAACCAAACCGGAGACGAGCTTATTTGAAAGGCCTACACTAAACGTCTTGCATTTCTAGAAACTTTCTTAATTAAAATGCAAAAACATGTAGAAGTAAATAGAAGAAGTAGAAATAGAATTCTTCAAACACAAACTGAACTAAATTAAATTAAAGAAGAGGCCGTCGATTTATAATCTCTTTGGACGGGCCAAAAGGACGACGACGGCAACGATGAACGGCGGCCCTTACGGTTTCAGTGCGTACCCATTAGCTAACTCATCTTGGTTTCTTCAATTACCAACACCCACAAGCACTTAAATTGTGTATTGAAAAATCCCATTTCGATTAACATTCCGTTACACGGGTTCTAAAAGGATTGAACTTTTGGTGATTTTCTTGTATGCAGACAATGCCCCGATGACGAAGGTGTTTGTTATTGCTTCTTGTGTCTTCACTTTCTTTTTCGGGATCAGAGGCATGTCTACCAAGCTTGGATTTTCTTATCAGGTTATGTCTGGCCCTGCATTTTTATTATTTCCTTGTGAATAATTGTATGCTTTTATTTATGGTTTAGGAAAGTTGGTTTCTTGGGACATGATCTCCGATTGGTCTTCTTGCAATTTCGTGAATATACATGTTGTACAGGAGTCTTTACTCAGGAGATGATGTTCCAACTTTTCGATTTCATATAAGATTCAGTGGACTCTTCAAACTAAGACTAATATGCATTTTCCTGAATTCAATTTTCACTCTTCCAGGATATATTCAGGAGGCCACATGTTTGGAAGCTAATCACTTCAGTATTTGCCTTTTCTTCTACCCCGGAACTGATGTTTGGATTATATCTTCTATACTACTTCAGGGTCTTTGAGAGACAGATAGGATCTAACAAGTATTCAGTGAGTAGTTCTCTAGTTCATAATTCTTCCAACTTTTCTGGGATCTTGTAATTTTAAATTACTGGAATGAGATTCTGAAGCTTCACGATTCTTGTAATTTATCCTTCAACCCTCGTTTTTACTTGAGGGAAACTTGGTTTCAAAATTTTAACTGCAATATTCGGTTTTGTGTTTATTTTGTTATCTATTATTCACTAAGTATAGAGGAAATGCCTAAGTTTTAATCTTAACTATCCTCCTTTTTATTTGTTTACTTTGTAATTTGACACCAACCACAATTCTGCAGGTTTTTATCTTGTTCTCTGTGATAGGATCACTGCTTTTTGAGTTCCTAGCTTTAGCTCTTCTTAAAGGTATGTAGTGTGTGCGTAGTTCCACTGAATGGACTTTTCTAGACTTGCCATTTTTCATGAATGCACAATTTCCATGTCTGTGGAATTTTCTAGACTTGCCATTTTTCATGAATGCACAATCAGCCATGTTGAATGGAAAACTGAATTCCATGCTGTAATGGTACCATCCTTTTTGTATGTAGTTGTACTTCATGTTCTTTGATGCATAAGGTGACTAATCACAACATATTTGTACGGATTACAAAATATTTGAATCTCTTTGATGCTTTTATTTGTGTTCATAATGGATTTGATATGAACTTCAAGCCAATTCTAAAGGCTGATTGATGAACACAATGGATTTTATATGAACTTCAAGTCAATTCTAATGGCTGATTGATGAAGTGATTCATTTTCAAGATAAGATCCAGTAAGTTTTAGGGGATGCCGATAGTAATCTGTTGCATATACGTCTTTTTTCACATTTATTTTCAACTTGTGTTCTGTCTTTTTTGTTTGGTTTATGGCTTCATTTATACCCTTTTGACTTGTCCAAGGGTTTCTGCTTAGTTTTGTATGTTCTTCTTCATTATTTTACCTATATTGTTCCTTGGATAAATGAAATCAACACTGCCAGTTAAGCTTATTCTGTACTTTTAAAAACTATTTGTAAGATTTGTGTTTGAGAAGCATAATGTCCTCATGCTTTATCATTGGACGTTCAGTGTTTATTGAACGCCCAACACATGCCATTTTCATGGAAATTTCTTGGAATTTATTAAAGCAAAATGCAAGTTAGTCAAACAATTTGGAACCGGGTTTTACGTAAAGTAAACGAGGGACGGAGCATTTTCGCATTGAAGTACTTTTTGTGTCTATTTCCGTTAACCATGACAATGCTCATTGACATCTTTCTATTTGCAGATCCATCAGCAACCCTCACCTCCGGACCTTATGGTCTTATATTCGCTTCATTCATACCCTTTTACTTTGACATACCAGTATCAACAAGGCTTCGAGTTTTTAACATAAACTTCTCTGACAAGTCTTTCATATATCTGGCTGGTCTTCAGGTACAAACTGTGCCTTTTCTTTTCCTTTTTTCATATGCAGGTGCGGCTGTGTTTTTCATGTTGCATTTGGAGTTAGCTTTATTACATATTTCCTATTCTTCTGGCATAAGCAAACTTTCTCATGTTGGTATTGTTTTGCAGCTTCTTTTGTCATCGTGGAAGAGATCTTTCTTGCCAGGGTTATGTGGTATCCTTGCCGGTTCCTTGTATCGCTTCAATCTACTTGGCATTCGAAAAGCGAAGGTGACTTTCTGTTGTCAAGTTTGTTTTGACAATTCTTTGATTCCAGATTCCCATACCTCAATCTAGTCACTGCATCTGTAACCTGATTGTTGTGTCAGCATTTTTTCCACATATGAAAAGCTGGAGGCTTGCACACAAAACATAAAACCAAGCAAGAGTTTTCGGCTTCTACAGGAATTGATTAGCCTTTCTCTTCATTAATTAAGAATATACAATTGTTCTGATTGGAATGAATACCATAATTTATTGTCAACATAAATGGAGGATTACTTGCATTAGATTATTTTTGTTCACCCTGCAGATCCATATTAAACAAGGCATTACTTTATACTCATCTAAGCATGAATTTTACCATCTTGTACCACAGTTCCCTGAGTTCATAATCTCCTTCCTCCCACGGTTTTCTTGGCCGGCTACGGGGAGTCCACGTGGAGCACCAGAGAGAAACTTAGTAGATAGAGCACCAACCTACACAGTTGGTCGAACAGAGGTGAGTGTCTTTGCTGAATATTTCTACTCCGTCATTCACTCAGCAGTACTTGTAGTTCTATTATCTGGATTTGTTTTTAACTTGCAGTAGCATCTGACTCGATATAGGATGTCGTTGTGTTGATCTTCTTTGCATTGATAAGTCTCATTTTTGTCTCTTCCATTTCGTCATGATAACTTTTTCTTTTACCCTGAACGTGACTGTTTTGGTGGACCAGCTCACTGCAGAGTTCACTTTAATCATATGCATATATAGCTTCAATTTTGTTCCCTATGTTAATTCCAGGGACGTACTCCAACGGCTACTGTAACCATGGAGCCACCAGAGAGCTCCATTATGATGCTGGTTTCTATGGGATTCGATAGGAACTCAGCAAGACAAGCACTTGTGCAAGCTAGAAACGACATCAATACTGCATCCAACATCCTTCTTGAAGCACAATCTCACTGATCATTGAAGGTAAACGCGGTGAAACTGAGATTTTTGTGTTTAATCAGGGGGGTCATACCCATTTAATCTATAGACCTGAAATCAAACTGCTGAAGCCAAGTTGGTAACTGGATTCCTGGATTTTCATCACTGCATCAAGTCGGCTCCGCAGGTCGGGTACTGTATCAGTTTAGATGGGTTTTTCTGTTTTCATCTTCCCAGTTTCTTGTAGTTGTCAGTTCCAAGATTAGTAGTATTGTATGGCTACAACCATAACTTAGGAGCTTGTATAATTGTTTAGACCATATTGGCATATCTGTACATTGAGATAACGTTAACTTCTTCCATAATGTTAGCTGTTAGTGAGTACAAGAAATTATCCAGAGTACTTAATATGATCCATAGGGATCTTTGGTTTATCAACATAGCATATGTGGATAAGAGGTTGCTCTGCACTTGTCTATATAATTCAGTCAGTTGATACCAAAGGGCAAAGTAGCAACAGATCTTCAATCCATCATTTGTAACTAAACACTAAACCCTGTGCTGATATGAACAAAATTCATTCCGATACCCTTATGATCGAAGTTATATACGATTTACTATGGGAAACATGCAAGAATCCTAATGTGGGGAAGTAGAATGAAGAGATCAAGAAGTAGAACTCCAGCTGAACAAAGGAAAGTATGTAGTAAGATTTCAATGAATTGTAGTAAAATAGAGGGGATACATCATTCCTCACCAAACCAATCCATTCTAACGTGTAATCAAGCAAATAAGTAGAGTTACTCAAGCCACCAAATATCAGAAACTGCAAGGGAAAATCAACCTCAAGCATCAGCTCTTCTCAAGAGATGTTTTGACAAGAGTGCAGTACTAGAGAAAAGCTTTGAAGGCACCCAGATTGTACAACCGCAGTTTACCTGTCAACTGCTGCATGTCTTAGTCCCCATATTTCTTTAGTAGGATAATAAGCCGAACCAGCCGAGGTATGCTAGACATAGCTGATGTCCACTCGACTTTTATGGAGTTGGAAGGCTGGGGTGATCCAGCTTCCGCAACTGCATTGGATACCTGACCAATTGAAGTAACCCAAGCGAGCTTCACAATGAGCACAGGACAGTTTTCCTTCCATTGCACCCTCCTCAACTACATGACGATCACAGTTTGAAGTCGGTATTATTTCAAAGTTTTTGCTGATACATGTACTGAAAAATGGTTCTTTGCCTACGGTCCAGTTTCATCTGTCCAACAAATTACACGCAAACCCAAGGGCACAAGAACTACAATCATATATATATGTAAGTACCTGCAGTCATCCACCGCAAAGGCTCAACAAAGATTGAAGAACACTCAGAGTCATCTGATTTCTTGAATGGGTTGCCACTTGTCCGCTTGTACCATCCGAAGGAAGTCTCACCCTCCCCTGGAATGTGATCCACGACATGCTCCTGCAATGCAACAACTCTTCGGCATTTCTTGCAACGATATGCAGGAATTCCCTTCTTCCCCCCATTCGGAGATGCTTCCACATCACAGGAAACCTCTGAAGGAACACCAGGATCAGCTCCAAATTTAGAACTGTCAATCTTCTCTCCACGGTTATAAGAATCACCTGGAAACATTAACCAAAATACTTTCTATAAAAGGCACTCATGAATCAACCACAATAGTATTGTTTCCTATAAACACAACAGGAAAATCAAAAGACAAAATAGTATGTAGAACATATAGAATGGCATGTGATTCTGTATTGGATGTCAATAGTGCTTAGGTCTCAACTCTTTATTTTAGACGCCCTCAAGCATACAGAATGATTCTGCTCATAAAATAAGTTTTTAGTAGCCACTAAAATATGGTAAGCATTACAGCCATAAGCTAATATTCACCAATAAAAAGGACTGCTACAGTGGCAAAGCGTGGCAAGGAAGTAGAGCACGCATCTAGGTTATCAGACGCAAAATTATAACCATGGATATGGGGAGAGGGAGTTATATACCCAATACTTTGAGGCGAAATCGTTTGTAAATGAGATTTCTGCGATCAACCTTGAAACTCATTTCCTCAAACATTTTCAACTGCAAGGGAAAATTTTCTATAAAATTGACAATGGTCCATGGAACAAGTACCTCAGAATTACCATACAAGGACGGGAATGGATAATTATTAGCTTAATTGAAGTGCCATTGCCTCATATCACCTGATCAAGGAAGCCATCATTTGGGCAAACGAACTCACAGCTTTGTTTTAGTGATTCAATGGCATCTAGATGAAAGCATCCAAAGAAGAGAGCAACAGCGAAATAAAAGGGTAAAAGTCAAAACAAGAAGTTGGATAAATGAATATCTTCCGTTCCGAGAGACATTAAAATAAAGAGCCACCAAGACATTCACTCTGAAAACGATAACATGTAGGTACCTCGTACCTAGTTGTTCATTCAAACACAAAATGATAGAGCGAGAAAAGAAATTATATTTTTGTTCAAACCTTCTACAGGCAGCTGTTCTGTTCGCATCAAGTATGCTGTAATGATAGCTGCACTGCAACGAACACATGCAAAGAAGGGAATAAACCCTTAGGATTTCACAATTCAAATAACTGGAAAAGCTATTACATAGAAGGCCTGCTGTGGACAATTTCTGACACATGTCAGCTGAGTACAAAGTAACAAGCAGTTTCTCTGCGATGTACGAAAAGGTAGCAAGTTCTTGTCTGCTACAGTACAGCTAATGCTAAAAAAGAACGTTACTTTGTAAACAGCTCATGAAAATGAAGGATTGCTCAGCACCCAAATGACTAAATATGAATCATATGAACTAGAGTTAAGACTTAGTTACAGTCCTGCACGTCTCTTCTTTTCAATATTCATCCCAACACTAACTCAAGGAGAAGTTAAAGTACTAACGAACTCAAAGTCAAATGCGGTCCTTGATAATAAGTACAAAAGAAATAAAGAAAACTCCGATAGAATCATTGAGATTCTATAAGAGACTAGAAGGGACAATAAAACAGAATTCTTCCCAAAACAATCAACCAATGAATTGATCACATGGAAATGCTGGAAAGATTTTACATTAAAACATTCAAGTAAAGTAAATGAAAATAATACCTTCTTGAGACACCAGCAAAGCAATGCACTAAAACTGATCCCTCTTTACGACCCCGATCAATAAAGTTAATACAGACATCCAAATAATCCAACAAATTCTCACTTTCCATGTCTCTAATTGGTACGGCCATTCTCACCAGCTTTAAATCTTTTCCTGCATACTCCAACAGGTACACAAGTTTATCGGGTGACAAACAACTCTTTGACCCATCGCCCAAATCTTCCTCAGAAGCAGAACCGTCAGATCCACCACCATACACCTTCTTGATCTCCTTTGCTGGTATGGTAAGACCACTCCGCCATTCCGAGAAGAAAGATATAGATGCAGAGCTCAAGACAGATAGCATATGAGTTATGTCAGTGCTTCCATTCTGTAAAATCTCCGCTGCATCACTAATGTTACCAATGAATAAATTCTCTCTGACAAGGTAAGGCATCACAACCCTCAAAACCAGCAATCAACTTCACACCTTTAAACTTTTTCCCCTGCAAAATAAACTACAACATAACATCTCCATTTTGCAAAATCATAACAAAGATCTAAGCTTCTTTCCCATTATTCATCAACAACAACCTTACTTTTAGCACTCTTCCAAATCACGATCGCTTATACAGAAGTCAAAAACTATAACTAAATCCACCACTAACATAAACACAGTGTCACTTCAAAACAAACCACTGAGCTTTCTCAAGTTCATACATTTGACACGGAAAATTAGTTATGAAACACACTGTTTGGCAGCTGAGAAAATGAGTCGTAACCTAATACTCGCCCACGTATACAAACTGATTACATATGAAAAATCTAAATCCGTAAAAACAATCAAAAGCAGTTCTTCACTAAAACTTGAACACAGAACTGCAAAATCACTGTCTCATTAAACAAACCAGAGAATCGAGAGAATCTCGTGAGTCGAAAACAGAGCATAAACCTCCGTACCTGAAATGGAGACTAGAATATTCCGGCGCCGGTCTAATATTCGTCGGCGACTTTAATAGATTCCGTTTTTCTCAGTGCTTTATCGTAGTTTTGTTGGTCGAGGTTTCAAGAGTTGGCCGTCTATTTATAATTATATATTACATACAATAGTAATTAAGCCTACTTTACACGTGCGATAAGTATGCTGACACGCGTGAATTAGTTCCGACGTGGCCATTGGTGGCGTTCTGAGTCAGAATACGTGGGACCCAACGGAAAACTTTCTGTGAAGAGGGGACGATGAAGTGGAGGGAGTAGAGCTCGCGCGTGGGAGTGATTGGTCTCTATTTGGGGCCTAGATGCAAGGCCTGATCGGCGGCAAAAAGTGGTGGTTCAATTAGGTCGGATCGTCGGGCTATGCGGGTTTGAGCGACACCAGCTCGTTATCCTTCCACTGTTAGAAGCGGGAGGTGAACGCTGCTCTGTGAAACCAGCCTGACGCGGTGTCCTCCAACTCTAGGACCCAAACAGTCCAAAGTTTCCGCAAGGGCCGCCGGGGTCAACTCCTAACTTGGAACGGGCAAGCCAGTAGCCTGTTACGTCAAACCCAGCCCTTCAAACCAATTTAATGTCCCACCACATCAAAGCCCCCACTTGGGTTACAAGCCAGCGTTATCAGGCTCGGCGGGCCACGGGTGCTCAAATGGGGGTTAAAAACATTGTTATCTATCTGTTTACTTTCGATGTGGTTTTGGATAATGCCACGTAGAAGAACCTATCAAGTCCTTTTGCAGCTTGTAGTTGAAACATGACAAAGCTAAGTTCGTGTGCTGATATGGTCCTATAACAACCTGAATTTGCAAGAATTCGAAGTTCGTTCATGGTTGTAGGTTCATTAATTTTGAAACAAAAGCTACATTCTCTTCTGAGGGTTCCTGTGCATCAATGGAGGTTCATGATGCTTCTTGGTAAATGTCCAAGTTCCAAGGTTTTATCAGTAGTAACAACTACGCAGGTTGTTTCTTTTCTTTTACTTTTCCTCTCTCTTCTGGGAAGAAGAAAGGAGTATGCATTATCTTCATCAATGTGAACCATGATCATTTTCTAAAGTGCAAATCTTAATTGACAAAGAGCAAAGAATCAGAATCATCTCTTCCCTTAAACAAAGATTTCTTCTGCAACAATATTCCGTACATTACCGGTCAAAACACATATAAACGACTGCACTCTAACGAAAGCAACAATTTACATCAGAATACTATAAGCTCCTCCAGTACAATGAATCCCGTGATAAGGCTACGATCTTGCACTGCTGAGACTAAATATACAACCGTATGCTTGTGTCTGCAAGAATTGTAGGCCTGGTGAGAAAGAATTGGCCGGCTGCAGAAAAAACTAAACGAATTATCTGAAACGGGCTGTTATCTCCGGTCTTCGCCCATCGTATAAACAGGTTTTTGCCATATCTTGGTGTTCTTTTTTGGGTCATACCTGAGGCTGAGATCCATATCGTCTTCCTTGAATGTTCTATTGAATGTTTTGGCACCCATCATTATAAGCCTCTCAATCATGAATAGTTGGTAATTGTTTTCAATCAAAGGATCCAAAATCTTGCTGAAATTGGCTGCATATGCTAATTTATACCTGCAGACATATTAGCAAATCTTACATCAGCTTTACCTGTGCAGAAGAGTTAGAACTTTTCCTTTTCCTCACTGAAAATCATATTTTCCACCAACCAAATGGGACAATGCAGAAAACAGTTTCGTATAGCAGCATATAGAAAAAGTTACAGATCAAATTTATTGTTGCTGTTCCAACTCTGATTTGTACTTGCCATACTGAACTATTATCAACTGCAACATGCAGTTTTCATTTCCAAGAAATCAAAACTACAGAAATTATATTAATTATTTCTCAGCACTTCTCTTACCAATTCCCAAATCATTTGAGGCTTTTGTGTTTGTAAAACAACTTACTCACATGCCATATAGGTAATAAAAGCAGATTGACATTTGAAACCAGCAGTACTATTAGTAGCTCTAGTTCATGAATTCTTAGAAGAGCTTGAGATGGTTTACCTAACAGAGAGAGGAGAGAAAAAATCAGGTGTCTTTTCGTTTGAAGCTATAAAAATAGTTCGGCGAGCCGGAACCCATTTTTCAATTCGGTAGAGTATAAACTCTGGACGTGTATCCCTGTCTAGATGTGGATGTAGGCTCCGAGCAACTCCAAACCTATCCTTTCTGGTTTTAATTTTATCCCCTCGACGAACATGGATGGCATCATAATCACCAAGGAGTGCCTTAATCTGTTACACATGAAAGCATAACCTGATCAATAAGAGGAAAGAGCAATTGGAAGAGCCCTTGTACATAACTTTGCAGCAATTGGAGCAATATAAACAGAAACTGCTTAAAATAAAATGGCAGTAACTATGCTACAAACAAACAGTCTCCCCTTGCTAATTGCAATTCCGTTAATTGTTCCAGACCGATTACTCTATGTGGTTCAAATAAAGCTCTCAAAGATCAAATCAATCCTTTAATCATCAATATAGCATCATACACACCTTTTCTGCTGCATTTCTTAATTTCTCTGCTGCCATTGAAGGAAGAAATGAATATGGCAGCATAATTGCACTACGGTTGTTTCGGTCCTTGCATTCCATGAACCTGTCACAATTAATACAAAAACATAAAGCTGTTGAAAATTAAAAATCTGAACAGGAAGTACTAACGAGGATCCGTGACTATAAGCAGGTAACAAAATAGAGGATCATAATGATGAGTTTTTCTCCTGTATTTCATTCTCCCCCTACCTATTGCACCGTGTGTATTGGAGCAATTAACAATGAATATGAAAACCTATCTTTTGATAATTAAACCAGTTCAACGTGGTCAATCATGTGATCCTTTTCATCAATGACAATGCCCAGTGATATGGCATGTTCTCTTAACCACTTGAAAACACAAAAGAACACCCCACAGTTTTGGAAAGGTATGCCAGCTGGTCCAATGAAAATCTCAGCAACTATACTTACAACCAAGCATCAATAATGATACTCAAATCAGTTGAGAAGTTTAGATATTATCTCATGTATACTGAGCTACACAATAAGCAAATCATCGATCTTAAAACCAATAATCCCAGGATATTTTGCCCACATCCTCCATTCTGAAATTCAATTTGCACAAAATATCGCTGAAGTACCAAGAAGAAGGTAAAGAGAAGCAACAAAAAGATGAATTTAAGTACCATGACAGAGGGCTTGCTGTTCGATTAACAAGTAAAAGATTTGAGTAGTAACTATCATGTTTGAGGTCAAACCGACTAACTTCTTCAACATGGGCGATCCCTCTAGCTCCCAACTTCATACCTGTCGTTAGCACGTGATGCCACATTTCCGAATTATCCAAAATTACAGGTACAGTTTCAGATATGAGGTCAATATCATACAAAGACTCTATGGCACATGAGCTTGCGGCCCACCTAAAAAACAGAACGCAAAAATTAGAAGCAAAATATCTTTTTCTAGCTTTCTAATGTACTTTATCTCTTGTATTCAATAATCACTACGACAGATACCCAATAATAGATACCTTTCCTCTGAAGTTGCATTATCAGAATGATGAAGGATCCCCTTCTTATTATGTATTGGATTGATACACATAGCAAAAGGCATCACGAATGTCCTGTAACAAGATTAATCAATGGAAGAGGAACTGACAAAAACATATCCAGTAACGAGTGAACTTAAAATCACTGTCACAAATTGAGATAGTAAGTTTTATCAGATCCATGTAAAACGCATATCAATGGAATAACAATGTCTAAAACACTCAAATTAGAAGAATAACATCAAGGTGACAGATCCTTGAAAGCTCTACCACAGATCCATATAAAGCTATGCTGATTCAAGTTTAGTTAATCTAGCACTCGGCAGATCCTACCCACCAGACGGAAAGAAAAAGAACAGGGGAATGACACAGCTAAGCAAAACACTACCGAGATGTCATAAATTTGCTCACTTGCAAAAGAAAAGGTCACGAAATGTCATCAATAATCGCAATTGTCATATCTGGAGAAATCATTATGATCTCCCTAACACAACAGCAACAGGTGAAAATGCAAACCTTACGTTTTATAACCAGTTTTAGAATAGATATAATAAGGATTACTTTTTTTTTTCGTTTCTCACATTTTCCCAGTATCCAAACAAAACGAACAATGCTCTGATCCAAGATCCACTTAAGCCACTTTTAAAATATGCATACAAAAAGGGTAAAATAAAAATCCCATACTTATACAGCTTCCACAGATTACCCAGCACACAAACAGAGCCGTTAACTCAAGATCAAAAAAATCAATCAAAATCCGCAAAAGCAAGCAACTTATAAACGCAAAAAAACAAAAGCCAACACTTACCTATTCAAAAACATAGCTTCTTCGAGAGCGCAGCGAAGGCTAGACTCTTGGTGACCCAAACCTTCGCAGGACTCACAGTGCTTGCCAGGACAGTCAATTCTGTCACCCCAGTACAAATACTTCTCATGAATGGTGTGTACTTTTCCCTTGAGTTTGCCGGGTCTCATCAAGTCTTTAAAGGTCACTATAGAGGATGGGAAAGAGAACCCATTTGTGGAAATTACAGAGGAAATAAGGTAAAGCAATGCAATGGCAGCTACACAGATCACAAAAATGAATATTGGGAATCTGGGTTTTGGCTTAGGTCTAAAGGGTTTGTGTATGGTCGCCATTGAAGTAGCTGAACGAGAGCTTGCATAGAAAAATTGGAGAAAGTTTGCGTCTTTCGATACTTTTCCCCCGACCAGAGCTCACCGTCTCTGTTTTTCCTTTCGCGACAACATCAAAGTGCTTTTAAGTTTTGACCGGAAATGAGATAAAATTTAAATATTCAAAAATTATATTAAAATGAAAGTGTCATATATCTCTTTTAAATGTCAATCTTCACTTGCTTCATTAGCATAAGTAAAATGCTAACAAAATTATTTTTTAACTGAATTATTACTTAGAAAGATTTTGAATAGTTAATTGACATTTTAAAATATTAAACACTAAAATCTCTAAAAAGTTTTTAAAACTATAATTAATGGACTCGCTCTAGAAAAAGCAAGTTGTGATAATATTTAAATGAAATATAAGAAAAATAAAATAATTTGATTGAATGTAATAACTTTTCAACTTAAAATTTTAATTAATTAAAGTTTAAGAATAAACAATAAAGTAATTTTAGTAAAAAGAAATAAAAAGATAAGGAAGAATAATTAACAGGAAAAACAGATTAGAACACAACCATCGTAGGTCCTACAAGAGAAGCTCTTTTTGTTTTTACAAATGGAATAATATCCTCCTGAAACCTTGATATTATATCAGCATCGAGAAAAAGTATTAATGGAATCTAATGTCATGCCAAGCCAATATCAAGAACAAGCTAGCTTGAAGTGGGATTAATAAGAAACTTTTGTTTAGGCAGTTCCAAGTGAGAATATCATATCTTAACCTAAATATAATTTGTTTAACCGAACTCAATACCAATTCAAAGTCAAGTTTTAGGATTTTCTTGTTGGTTGTCATCTTAATTACCACAAGAGGAAAGAAGCATTACGTATGAGAGGTTACGTCATGTCGGTTCAGATTTGCTTTGAACCAAAAAGAATGATACCAGTTGGATATACCAATTGGATCGATGTTGAAGGCTGAGCTGATGATGTGGAATAAAAACAAAAAAGAGAGTAATTTGGAATCAGTTCAACCATATCTGTAACTTAGACATCAAATGGAATAGGTTGGCAACAAATTGGGTAAGAATCCAACTTGGAATTCCACCGTTTTTTAACCAAAAACTTGGGAAAAAAAACTGAACCCTTGTCTGCATGTATAGTATCAGTTCTTGTCTACTTCCTTTCATGTATCCTTTTCACCGAGACTAGTAAGAACAGAAAGGTTTGGTTCTTTTGAACATGTCTTACCATGTGTGTATGCTACGAAAAGATTTGAAACATCCCATGTTAGGAGAAAGATCATAAGCATCCCACGAAGGTTTAAGGCTCTAAGTGGTTATACGAAAAGAGTGTAGTAATAACCCCCACTATTCTCATCCTCTTGAGGTTACCATATAGCCGATGTTCTTGCTCTCAATCATGCAAAAGTAGGGACGATGTTCTCATTCTCAATCATGAGGCAAGGAAGGGGTCAGATTTCACAGCCAAAGAATGTTCCTCGTCAGGGAAACCAAGTTGCTTCAGGAGCAGAAGACAATATCGATAGCCAAAAGGCAGCTAAGATTTACAGGGGGAGAGTTTTCTTGTCATATTCTAATTCCTCTGCACACCCTGCTCAACAACCTTGATTAGTTAGCTTAATATCTATAATTAAGATCTAATTAAGTTTATCTTTGTGTGTTATGGCTTAAGCAGCTTTTGTATGCTGCATCTATAGCTATTGGCCGGTTCTCCTGGTGGGCAGTTGAAAAAATTCTAATAAAGATGCTATTATC
>JANZLK020000177.1:153318-166579 GCA_026937615.2 Erythroxylum glaucum
TAGTCACCTAGAATTATAATTAGATGATGGATTCGATTCAAACTAACAAATCAATATTGTGTATTGCAACAACTTTAAGATACCTTTAGTTCCTGTTTGTTTCAGCTTTTGAAATCTCCAAAAATACTTTTTTTTCACCGCAAAAGTTATTTTAAGGAAAAAAGCGGATATGTGCAAAGCATTATTTAGAAACCAAAAATAATTCAGACCTGTAACATCAAAATTTTAACACTTGTACACATGGAGAGAAAATTCTGATGATATGTAGCCATCAGGACGATAAATTTTCATAGATGTGGAAGAAATGATGCTTCTTTGCTACAATGTCACGACTCATACTTGAACCTTTACAACTTTGTATTTGCAGTACAGAAATACATGAATAATAAGCATTCTTTATGATCTTCCAATGTGATTCACACCGCCAAAAAATTGCATTATTTTGTATTACTAAATGACTAATGCTTCTATGCCTCATCCACTAGTTCGAATAAAAAAAGGTCCATGCGATACTGACGTAGTAGTCTATATGAGCTTCTTCTCTGATTTTCAACATCATAGTGCATCCAGCAACAACAATAATCATCAGTGTTCTTTTCCATGTGACATTTTTATTCAAAACTTATTATTATTTAGAACTTTGATATAACTCAAATCCTATGAAAACACCAAATAAATAACAGTTACGTAACGTTTGAAATGACAAAAAGAAGACAAAAGCTTAAAGAGAATGTGCTTCGTCAGAAGTCTAATGGGTTGATAAGTCCCATCAACCCCAGAAGGCGCCATTTGCAGTAAGGCATGATCTTATCGTGTTTTTTTTGTGTCAACTTGAATTTGGATGTGGAAAATCGTAGCTGTCTTTCATTGTCGGTCATAAAAGTGAATGATGTACGTGCGTGTTTGCCACTTTCCTCTTAGATTATATACATGCCATTGAAGGTTCTTCGAGATTAAGGTGCATGATAAGGATGATTTAGCTAAACTAAGTGCTATTAGTAATCTAAAAATGCTTGACAAAAGTTGAAGACGTGCGTTTTCCAAACATTATTTGATTAATACTTAAATGGCAATTTACTAATTAAAGTGAGATGCAAAAACCGTAGCCGTTGTTATATAGTGATTTGCAGCCAATGGCAGAATCTGACCACTTCCGTCTGGTGTTGGACAATATAATAAATTAGGAAGGCTGATGGCACTTGCATGCGTTGTGCTCATGAGGACCATGAAACGAAGTAGGCACTAGTTGCTGTCGAGCGATAAAAGAAATCTCTGTTTGAGAAAAAGGGTTTTGCATCTTTTTCATGTTGCAATCCATCGTAAAGATACAATACATTGTGTATTTGCTTCGGCGTGGAAATTTCAATTCCACAATCACACATGCTTCTTTAACATACTTTTACTTTGTCTATCGACTTTGTTCTGGAAAGAAGTAGCATCAAGAAACAGTATGTCTTGTTTAATTTAACATTTGTTGTTCTGTGAATGGATTCCACTAAAACTTGATCAGCCAACATACCTACTGTCTCTAGGTGAGAAAAAATTGAAATTGTTGGTTCATATCTAAGAGGAATCTGACATTGATAATGTCAATTTCACCACCTTATGTTTAACTATTTTTTAATTATCGTGTTAATCTTATTCAGATCGTTAATTAGATACGAAAGGTCTTACCACATCATTTATGACGTTTATTTTTTTTTATTACAATGTCTAATGGCTTACATTAATTTCTTAATTGTAGTCAAAATGCATATATTATTGGTGAAATCAGATCCTTATAATTAATATCTATAAATTGTGATGTACCTTAGTTATAAAGGTCTGTAAATAATTAATAATTATCGATCGTAAAGATATCCATTGACAAAGACGAGTGAAAGGTCCATCATGCAAAGTTTTGAATATCAAACACTCTCATGATGATTTAGCTCAACTTTATAAATTGACATTTGCGATTGTCATGCACCAAAGAGTACCACTTTGATTATACAAACGTTTGAAAAAAAAGACAAACAAGCAAACAAACTAAGAATATTGGATTATGCGTTCTCCACTTTCTTCTTTCAATTTACTGGATTTTCGTCTTCAAATGGTAATGATGTTTAAACGAAGAGGAGCAAAGGTAATCCCTCCAATGGAAAGAAAACGAAAACCAGATCAGATCCCTTTTCTTTTATATGGTTTTAGTGATAAGTTCGATGGAGTCTGCTAATTTCATCAATTGGGATCGATGTGGAGAAACGTAGATGAATTTTCATGGTTGTTGCAAAAGCAACAAAATCATTACATATTTGTGGGTAGGTCTAAGAGATCCAATAAGTGTAAAGAAGTTAAAACTTTGAGTTGTTCAACTATATACATCACGAGTTCAACTGTATACATCACGACTTTTTTAAAATCTATTTTAGATAAATAATTTTAAAGAAGTAAAAAAAACCATGAACACGGTCTTTAAAAGTTGGAAAAGAAAGTGGTCAAGTGGACATGAATATAACATGTTTTATTAAATTAATCTAAATATTACCTGCGTACGAGTTCTTTATTCGTGAAAAATTTATAAATTTTTCTTCACGCATAAAGAACAGCAAGAATGTAGAGTTGATTATATGAAATGTCTCCACTGTTCTAAGTCTAACTCGCACACTATTATTAGAGATGATTAATCATGTTTTTGTAATCATGTCCAAAACTTAAACTAACACATTTAACTCCAGTACATAATGTAAGTGGACCTGTAAAGGCTAATTGAAGGATGCGAATAGGCTTTTAGAGGTCAAATAGGTTAATGAAAGTTGACAAATCCGCAATGTATCTTCACTGATGCATTATGTCAGTCACTTTTCAATAATGTCTCTTCGGATGTTACTTGGCAAAATCTTCTTTTGAAAAACTCTCTCGACCTGAAAAAATAGAATGCAAAATAAGAAGAGATGGTACGACCAACATGACTATTTGTGAATTGTGTAAAGTGTTAGTGGAAAATTGTAATAATTTATTCTTTAATTGCACCTACTTTAAAGTGGTACCGGGACGCATTCAACAATTGCTAGGAATAGTTGTACGATCACTGGATTGAGGCAAACTCTTGACAAGCATATTTCTCTAACTAGACCGGAATAACTGAATTTTATTCTCATCAAAATCGCTTTTGTAACCACTATTTATTCACTATGGAAACAAAAGAACAGTAGGCTATACAAGGGCACTGTTGAAGATAAATATTAAGTTGTGGGTCGTAGCATAATCTGGATAAGAGCTATGTTTATCGCTGTTAAGATATATGTTATATATTTCATTATTTAATTTTAGCATTTTTGATAATTGGATATTCAAGATAATGAAAGTCTTAAAATTCAAATTAAGGTGAGGTGTAACCAAATTAGACTTCTTGTTTGAATTGGATTTTTGGATAATTGTTTAAGTGTGAAAGAATTCTATCTTCAATAGATGTGTGTGAGGGTCACGTTGAAGTGGGTAAGAAGACATCGTGAGTAACTAGAAAATTGTATGCATGCGTGACTCCTTCTTTGTCTGTTTTGGATGGTTGCACGATCAGTGCAAATTTGTTAAAAAGTGCACGGAAGGGCTGATGTGCTGATCTTTATAATGGTATAATTCTATCTTGAGCTGCAATGTTTGTTGATTGATTTCTTTGTGAGTGCGAAATCTTGGAGTATTTATGACTGGGTGTTGATCTTTTGGTATGTGGCTTACGGTTGGGTTGTTCTGCATATTGTGTGTGTCCTCTGGCAATGTTAATCGTGGTATGGGTTCTGTTGGATCTTGTATAAAGGCTTGTTTGTTTGGTTTGTCATGCTTGATGTCTTCCTGCTGCAATTGTGAGTTAGCACTGCAATTTGTGTGAATCAGTTCGTAGTTTGTGGTGACAATTTTCAGATCTATTCAAGTAATGCTAAACCTATCGGAAAGTTGTTCTTCTTTTCTATCTCAAGTATATTCTATTTTGTTCTTAGTTAGTTAATCACTTAGAATTATTCGTTTATAGTTCTTTCGTTAAAAGACCATTGAGAAAAATCTTCTGCTGAGGTTAACACGAGTCGGTCGTGTTATTGGGTGTAAATTATTTTCATAGGTAGTGAGGACGAGGGGTAGTGTCAATAGTTGGGTGGTGTCGGCTTAACAAAACCTTGTATAAAACTATCATTATTCCTTGGTGAAATATTAAGGTAGGTGAGGGCTTATAGACGTGGGTAAAGTGTGTCGAACTACATTAACAAATTTTGATGTTGATTTATTTTGATGTGTTTAATCTTTCTATTTTTTTGTTTGTGCTAAAAACGATTGGGAAAAATTTGAAAGTTTGCGAAACCATTACATCCTTCAAATTTTCAATTAGTATTTGAACTTGGTCACCAAATCAAAAATTGGTATAGCAAGTTGGTGCAGATCTGTGTTTCACGAATATGATTACAAGAGAAGGTGCATCGATTACCAGATCATCGCTGTTGGATGGTTCTAATTATCCTGCGTGGAAAGCGTGTATGAAAGTTTTTATTCAGGCACATGGCTGCACCCATCTAGAGATAACTGAAGACAAGGGAGAAGTAGTATTAAAAGACCTATCTGAGTGGACAAGAGCTAAAGAAGAGAGAGCACTTAGAAATTCTCAAGCCATGTATGCCATCTTTAGTGTTGTTGATGAAAGTCATTTTTCAATGATATCAGCTTGTGAATCGGTTAAAGAAGCGTAAGATACTTTGCAGACTATATATGAGGGATCGAAATATGTGATAACCTCAAAACTTCAAATGTTGGTTGTGAGGTTTGAAGAGAAAAATATGGATGATAGTAAGACCATTGGAGACTTCCATGAGATATTGTGCGATATAGCAAACCAAACACATTAATTGGGGAAGAAATACTCTAACTTGAAACTGGTAAAGAAGATGCTGAGATCACTACCTCTAAGATTTATTCCGAAAATTGCAGCAATCGATGAGGCTTATGACATTAATGATCTGTCGTTAGAGAAGGGAATTGGAATTCTTGCTAATTTCGAAATGAATTTGTTAAGGGGCAAACAAGAAAGAAGTAAATGATTGACACTACAAGCTGAAACTTGAAAAGATATGAATGATGTAGAAAATGAATCCGACGAGAATGAGAATCTGGTATTATTAACATGAAATTTTAGTAAGTGGTTGAAAAGAGTGAAAAAAACAAACTCGAATTTAGGCAAAATAGTGGGAGCTCATCGAACAACAACTTCAAATAACAAGTAAAAACTCAGAAGGATGAAAGAAAGGTGAAGAAAATTCAATGTCATGAGTGTCAAGGCTTCTGACATGTACAAGCAGAATGTGCTAACACCTTGAAACAGAGAAAAGGGAAATTCTTTACGAGCACTTGAAGTGAGAATGAATCTGAAGGTGAATATGGTAGTGAAGAAAAATTACGAATAGTGTTGCGTTAGTTGCTTTATACAACAAAAACTCAGTTACTTGCTTAACAATAATCAAGAAGGAAGTAATCGATGATAAAAATATAAGAAAATCGAAAATTTTCAGAAAAACGTAGATGAATCAGCTCAAAGCTCAATCTCATATTATAATAGTGATTATAGCGGTTCAAATAATAAAAAGGAGAATATTTACGAAGCTTATGAATTAATGTATGCAAAATATGTGCAAATATGTAAGAAGAATGAAAAGTTGAATGAAGAAAACTTATTTATGAAGAGCATTATTAGAGATTTAGAGAAGAAATTAATGTCAACATTAGACGAACTTGATGAAGCAA
The DNA here is from genome assembly GCA_026937615.2 of Erythroxylum glaucum. Classification (NCBI taxonomy): domain Eukaryota; kingdom Viridiplantae; phylum Streptophyta; class Magnoliopsida; order Malpighiales; family Erythroxylaceae; genus Erythroxylum; species Erythroxylum glaucum. The sequence goes on from JANZLK020000177.1 coordinate 159,082, forward strand.
AACTGAAATTGGCCAATACTAAAAAGGAATTGAAGATGTTAATTGGTGGCATAGAGAAGTTAGAAAAATTGTTGGAAATCGTTAAGGTAAAAGGGGATCTTCAAGGCATTGGCTACAAAGGTGAATACTCTAAGGTGAATGATGAGAAAAATAATGCATCCAGATTTATCCAAGGAGAAACCTCGAGGAAGAATCGAAGGTTTGTTCCTACATGTCATTTATGAGGGATTATTGGATACATAAGGCCAAAATACTACAAGTTACTATAGATGTTGTTTCAAAGGACCCAAAACTAAAAAAACATATATTCCTCACAAAATTTCCAGCAGTAGTCCACAATTCTGAAGCACACTTAGGTTAAAAAGAGTCAATTACAAGCTCTCGTAGTTCTTAAATCAATAAAGGTGACTTCGCTTAATGGTTGGTATTTTGACAATGGATGTTCACGTAATATGAAATGAGAAAAGAATTACTTATCCAATTATCAAAGTTGTATGAATGGACATGTGACATTTGGAGATGAAAAGAAGGCTTTGGTAATTGGTATAGAGACATTGAGCGTGGATGGACTGTGACAAATTCATTTGTTTCATAAATATTTTCATCTCTTTTGGATGAGTTTTTGTAACTAAAATTGGTATTTCTAGCTTTATTTGATTATTATTGAATTATTATGCCTTATATTTAATTTGTAATTATAGGGGCTTAAATTGTCATATTTTGGTTTGAATGTGATAAATTAATTTTTGGACAATTTGATGCTACATTGTTTGAAAATTTTGTTGCAGGGTATTTGAAGAAATTAAAATTTAAAAATGATTAAAAGAGCTAGAGAAGATAAACATAAGGCAAGCAAAGACCAGAAAACAACAGTGTTTGTGGTTTGAAAAGAAGGCAAAGGAAACGACACCGTGAGAGCAGCGTGAACAAGGGAGGAATAAAATACATATCAAGTTATAAAATGAGAGGAGCTGTTGCGTGGCCTTGAGAGGGGGCTGAGTGTGAAATATGAGTGCGTGCTAGCTGGGCAAAGAAGAAAAAAAATATAACATCTAGAAGTGGCTTGTATGGGACATGGACCAAGAAGGGAGGAATTAGTAGACAAGAAGGAGACAAACGGTAGTGCTTGTAGATAGTATGGGGTGTGGACCAACAGATTAGTCATATAGTGCGGTAGGTGATTTGCGTGATTGATTGAAGTGAGCTTGGTGTGTGAGTAGCTTTTGGAGATAAATAAAATAACAAAGCAGGCCGGAGGTGTGGGCTGCAACGTGAAGGCTAGAAAAATCAGAAGAGAAAAGCTGATGCTTTGCGTTGTCGTAAAAAGAAGAAACAACAAAATAGAAAGGAGCTGGCAGTGGCCTGAATTGTGTTGGTGTGTGCATGTGGAGTGCAGGTGGCGTTGTTGTGAGGTGGGGCTTGTGATTGACGTGAGTGGAGTGGTGTGTTGTCTTTGGAGTGGGCTGTGCGTGGATCTAGGAGCTGGAGTTATGAAAGCATAAAATGAGAAGTAAGCTATGCTGTGAGTGTGCAATGAGTGTGTTGTTAGCTGCTTGGTGTACGTGTGTGACTTAAGAAGCAAAAAATAAAATAAAATAAAAACGTGAGTGTATGGTGTGTGTCGTGTGAGTTTGTGCTGTGCGTGCATGTGTTGTGCTTGGAGGGTTGGAGATTTCTCTGCTGTGTCGTGTGTGAAGCTGGAGAGTGGCGTTGTGTTGTTTTTGGTTGTGAGGTGTGTTGGTTTGAACGTAGAAGAAGAGCTGGCGTTGTTGAAAATCCTGGTGGCTGTTTGGCATTGAGAAGAGAGCTGGTGCTGTGGAGTGCGTTGTGACTTTGTGTGAGAGTAGCAGCTGTCGTGAAAGGAAGAAGACAACAAAGCAATAGAAGAAGGGAGGTGGCGCAAGGTGAGCAATCCAGGAGCTGGAGGCGCGTGTGCGTTGGAGTAGCTAAGTGAAATGGTGGAGTGATTAGCAAAATTAATTTGTCCAATCAGCTACAGTGTGAAGGATAGTGTGGATTGTGTGCCTGCGTTGGTGGAGCTAAAGACAGAAACAAAAGATCCAACCCTTCATGAATGACCACCGTTGGAGCTCAACGTCGGCAGCAGCTTCAATGAATTTTTGTGGCTAGTTTATTTTAATCCTTCAGTTCAATGGCAAAGGCAGGAGCTTGGAGTTTTTATAGGGGAGTTTTAACTGCATTTATCTTCTGACCATTTAATTAATTAGCGATTCCTAGATCTTAGGATAACTATTTAATTATTTGGAGTTGCGTTTTGATTATATTTTTGGATTGGAAGATTTTGTGACTGGATTAATGTTTGGCAATTGATATTGTGTTGATTTTGGGTTTAATTTCATTACTTCGTTTTGGGTCAAAACTTTGTATTGAGATTTTAGCGAAATTGGTGATTATTCAAGGTGGCTTGAATTGTCGGATCATTATATCTGTTGCTGGCATTAATTCTGTTTAAGCATAAAAGTCGAGCATTGGTGTTAGTATCCTTAGTTCTACTTTACTAGTTCGGTGGCAGTTAGTAAATTGGGATTTTTTTGGAAAATATTTTTGTAACAATTCGAGGTGGCTCGGTTGTTAGTTAAAAGCTCGATTTTAATTCTTGGTTCAATTGTTTTAACTCCCATATCTTTTTGAGTGATGATTGCCTGCGTTATTGAACTGGAGGATTGCGTTTATCATTGTTAATTACTTGTGTTTGTTTTCTTATTTAATTCACTCGTTGTCATTTCAAATTTCTCATTTCAATTTTTAAAATACCAAAAACAAGTCCTTTGCGTTTATTTTCATTCGTTGCAAATTTTAGAGGTAATTGTTAAAATCAACCCCATTTTATAGTTTAGTTTGCATTGCATCTAGTAACTTAGGAAATTAATTTCACTTTTGGTTCCTCAAGAGAACGACCCGAGGTTGCGCTATACGCAATACTTGGTTAAATTTTTGAAGTAACCCTAAGGCGACAATCGGACAAAAAGGTTATTTCAATCCGGTCCAAAGATTTGAGTTAAATGGATTATTTTGGGCTCAATTCCATTAAACTCTCCTCCAATAGACTCGGAGTTCGCCATCTTCTCAAGATCCTTACTCCTGCTCACATCACTATAGAACTAAATTGCAGAAAGATCCTGATGAAAAGAAATCATGGGTTGATCATCTTTTCCGCAGGATCTTTGCCACCTTCCTCCGTCAACTATAATTTCTAGCCCAAAACTCCTGCTTCCTATAGGTCCGCGTGTATACCAACTTCGTATTTAACTAACTATTTTTGTATGCCATCTTACGTATTTAGTGGTATAATAAATGCAGAGAAGTTAACGAGGAGTATGCATAAGTACGTGAGAGAAGTTGGAGATAAGGTGTTGAGATGCTTATCTATGGGGTTAGGGCTTGAAGGTGATGTGATGAAAAAAGCAGTAGGTGTTGAAGCCTTGGAATACTTGTTAAAGATCAACTATTATCCTCCATGCATGTCCTCGTTCTGATTTAACCCTCGGTGTTGTTGCTCATACCAATCTTTCAGCCCTAACTATTCTAATGTCTAATGAGGTTTCTGGTTTGCAAGTTTTAAGGACAATAGTACTTAATTGGATCCATGCCGAGTACATTCCTAGTGCTTTAATCATTCATATCGGAGACCAAATTGAGGTGATTCTCTTCTTTCTTTTCCTTTTGATGTTTCTTTTAAACGTAGAAAGATCAAGATTCCAAGTGGGCATGAAATGGCATGAACATTTAGGTGCTTAGCAATGGAAACTACAACGTTGTGCTTCATAGAACAACTGTGGCAAAGAACAAAGCAAGGATGGCTTGGCCGGTGTTCTTGGAAGCGCCGGCTGAATTGGTAGTAGGTCCTTTTCGTCAACTGCTGAATCAAGACAATCCTCCCGAGTACAAATCCAAAAAGTTCAAGGACTATACCTATTGTAAACTCAACAAGCTTCCTCAGTACGTAGTTTCTCTTGAAGATGCCCTCTTAGCTGATTGAAAATGGCACCTTCAGCACAGAACTTGTCGAAGTTCAATGTTGGCTGGAACCTCCTGTCAAACACTTGGTGTGCAGTCCACTTCAGCCTTCAACAGCCAAAAGTTTCAACTTCGATCTCCTCAGCCTACTAATGTGATTATAGGTTGCTGCTTCAAAATTCCAACTCAACCCTCTCACAAATCAGAGAATGTATGACAGAAATTTTGTGTAAATTAAAAGGTGTATGTAGCTCTTCTTGTATCAGAATGAACAGTAAACCAATGAAACAGTAGAGTTTCAATTTCCAGCCTCCGAATGAGTAAAACCACTTCAGTTGTCTGTTTTCCAAAGGAATCTCAACTTCAGAAGGAGTAATAGAATATGAAGGACATAAAAGGATGATGCTTAGAACAAGAAATGAGACTTGCGAGTACTAAGGAAATTCTGGAAACAAGACTTCTCAAAAGCTGGTTTTCGATATTGACAAAACAGAACATGAACGATAGTTCTTCTGCTACTGTTATACAAGTCAAAGTGATAGCTGCTGGAAAATCAAAACAGAAGTGACAATGCTAGCTGAATAAAAATGGACTGAAATTAAAACTGATGAATGTTGGGATTTCGATGTTCACTCTCAAAAGGACTTCAAAGTAGTATCAGATTTTTCAAAGGAAATTAGAACAAACTCAAAAGCTTCTTTTTAAACTCTAAAACTCAACTTCTGAAACTTAAAAACAAGCATAACATGAACAAACTTAAAACATGAACTGAACTTTGTATTGATGTGTTCAGATTTTTCATAATACACTCTCTGCTGAAAGGAAAAACATGAGCTTCATATATAAGCTCTCTTCATCTGATACAAGCTAATGATTTTTCTAAAGGACAAAGACATAAACTGATGAGTAAAGTTGACTAATACTAACATTTCCTAATCTGTCAAAGCACAAAAGTAGTACATTTTGTCTTCAACATTACTGAAGCTAATATTGGTAAAATTTGAAAATAGGACAGCATGAACAACATTTAATTTTTAGCAGCAACTTGATTCTTCAACTCCAAAAGAAAGACATCCAAATCCGATTGTCAGGCCACAAGGTGAAAAGGCTTGATGCATGGATCAGTTCCCCTTGACTTGCTGTCTTCATTAAATCTTGATTATGCTAATTTAAACCAACTTAATTGCTTCAGTTTTTTTCATCTGCTCTGCACTTCTTGCTGCACTTACTGGTTTTTTTAAAATACACAGCTACTTCAATTTGCTCCGAATTCCCTCAGCTTTTCCTCCTCTAGATCTTCAATTTCCAGCACTTGGTTCTTTGAGCACATAGCCTTCTGAATTATCCCCAAAATCAGTAGCTCAATTTTTCTGATGAGCCTTGGAGACTTCAGCCCGAAACTCACCTTCTTCTTCCTTTTCAGCTTGATCTTCATTGCTAAATCTTCAGCTAACTTCAGAACAGCAGGTTTTGCAAAACAATTTACTCCAACAGCTCCTCCTTTGTTTTGTAAAACCTACACACCTGTCATGCTTCTCAATGATTCAAACCTCCATTTCGGTAGAGCCTTGGTAAACAAATCCGCAAGTTGAAAGCTTGATTTACAAAAGGCCATCTTGATCTCCTTTTCCTCAATCAATTCCCTTACATAATGATACTTCACTTTCATATGTTTGGTCCGAATATGATCTGCTGGATTTTCAGCCATTGAGATGGCTGCACTTGAATCACAAAAAATCGTCACACACTTTTCCTTTAATTCACCAACATCCATCATGATCTTCTTCAGCCATTGTGCTTGCTTGGCAGCCATGTTCACTGCCACATACTCTGCTTCAGCTGAGGATTGAGCAACACTTCTTTGCTTCTTTGAGCTCCAAGCAAAAATTCCATATCCAAGGCTACAACAATAGTCACTTCTACTCTTGCTTTCATTGTCTCCAGCATAGCTAGCATCACTAAACACACACAACTCTGCTTCTTCACTTCTTCCAAACCAGATTCCACATCCAATTGTATGCTTAACATATCTAATAATTCTTCTAACATAAACAGCATGTTGTCTTGATGGTAATTGACTAAAACTTGCCATAATGTTCACAGCACACACAATATCAGGTCTTGAAGCACTCAAATACATCAATGACCCAATCATACTTCTATAGTAAGTAGCATCAAATTCCTCACCTGATTTGGTAGGTTCAAGTTTCAGCTGATGCTCCATGGGAGTCCCCATTCCACTGCTCTCCTTCAGCCCGAATTTCGTTATTACTTCTTCAGCATATTTTTTCTGATGGACAAAGATCCCATCACTCCTTTGATCTATCTCCAAACCTAGGAAGAAGCTCATCTTTCCCAAATCTGTCATCTGAAATTCTGACTTCATCATTTCCTTGAACTCATCAGTTAGCTTTTCATGTGTTCCAATAATCAATAAATCATCAACATATAAAGAACAAATCAGCTTCTCTTTACCTCTGGTTTTTACATACAAAGTCGCCTCACTCTTGCTCCTTGAGAACCCATTTTGGATTAGATAGCTATTGATTCTTGAGTACCAAGCTCTTGGAGCTTGTTTCAAACCATACAAGGCCTTCACAAGCTTGTAGACCTTCTGCTCCTCACCTTCCTTCACATAGCCTTCTGGTTGCCTTAAATACACATCTTCATCAAGCATTCCATTCAAGAAGACACTCTTCACGTCCATTTGATGAACCTCCCATCCCTTATTTGCAGCCAAGGCCAACAACAATCTGACAGTGTCCAACCTTGCTACTGATGCATAAGTGTCAAAATAATCCACTCCATACTCTTGCTTATAACCCCTTACAACAAGCCTAGCTTTATACTTGTTGATTGTTCCATCGGGATTCATCTTCTTCTTGTAGATCCACTTGGAATCAACCACCTTGGTGTTGGATGAGGGTAGATCCACCAGCAGCCATGTTCCATTGTCTTCAGTAGCTTTCATCTCTTCATCCATTGAACTTTGCCAAACTCCTTGCTTAAATGCTTGCTTGTAAGTCATCGGTTCTCCTTCAGCTACAAAAGCATATTCCATCAATGTTAGATCTTCATTAATTTCTTCAACAGCTGCATTGTACCTGAAATCAACCAAAGGGTTAGTTTCATTATAAATGGAGCCTAAGTCTCTTGTCTTGTGAGCACTATTCGAGCTTGATGAATCTTCTTCTGAATCTGAATTTGCTTCATCATTTTCTGAACTTGGTAAGTGCTCTTCCTCAAGACCTTCACTTCTAGATTCATTGGAGCTTGATGGATCCAACTGATTTGTCTCTTCTTGTGGTCCAACTCTATCTGCATTGTTTAGTTCACCTGCATTGTTCAGATTGTGCTCATCATCTTCAATTCCCTCCTCTGTCCGAACAGCTTCATTTGCATCATTCAAGGGCAATTTAAGCTCCATTCTTGTGAAGTTTCCAGCTGCTGATTCTTCCCAATTCCATGCTTCACTTTCATCAAACTTCACATCTCTTGACACCATCATTTTCTTTGTTTT
>JANZLK020000178.1:145333-159687 GCA_026937615.2 Erythroxylum glaucum
ATCTATAATATATTAATAACATAATATTTAGTATTTAGTATTACTTAAATATATTTAAGCTATTATTACTTAAATATAATAATCAAAATTATATTATTATTCAACAAGTTTAATTTGAAGGAAAAATAACAAGAGATAATAAATTAAAAATGAAGTCGTCAGCTTTTCTTCTTCATCGTCATCGTGGTGGAGTCTGCTACTTTCTCGTCTCGTACGGCTTCAATATATAGAGAAAACTATTTAGCACACTCTTCAACAAATTCTCTCATCTTCGCTACTAACCTCTCTCGCTCTCTCGGGGTTCCGTGTGTCTCTCTCTCTGTGTTTAGCTTAATTTCCCTGTTCTTCAGCAATGGGGAAGAATGTGGTTTCTGATGAAGAAGGTAATATTACGACACTAAGGATGTTAAAGCTTGTTGCTTTGATCACGAAATGCTCCAGAGATTCTTCCTTTCTTTACCTTAAAGTTTGAATTTCTCTTTTGGGATTTGTTCATGCAGATGAGGTTGAGTACGAGGAGGACGAGAGAGAACCCGTCGATGGAGACGCAGCCGGTGAACCGGAGGACGACGAAGACGAAGAGGATGGTAGGGCTCGAATTTAAGGCCTTTTTCTATTCGTTTTTAGGGTCATTAGTGGGGCTCGAATTTAGGGTTTTGTTTTATTCGTTTTTAGGGTTCCGAGCTCATATCTTGTCGGAATATAATGCGAGGACATGCTTGCTTTCATTTCTTTATGTTCCTATTCTACCAGCGTGAATTAGTCTTACTTATTGGTTGTCGTTTGTTTGAAACATATGCCTGGTCAAGTATGAAATTTATCCTTTGCGAATTGTCAGTATAGACTAATATAATTACATACTGGGTTTGGGCAGAGGACGGACAAGATGAATATGAGAAGGACGATTTTATAGTAGATGATGTTGAGGAAGAAGAAGAACAAGATGAAGAAGAAGAGAGGGTGGAGAGTGATGAGGAAAGGCACAGGAGGAAGAAGAAAAAGAAGAAAAGGTTCTTTTAGTATCTTTTTTGTAGAAAATTCCTCAAGCTTAACTTGCCATCTACTTGAATAACGGGGGCCTAATCATATGTGATCAAACTGATGAGTTCTTGTCTTATTTATATATTTTCAGAGAAGCTGAGGATGTGCTTGATGAAGATGACTACGAGCTTCTCCGAGACAATAATGCTTTCCACCACCGACCAAAGGTTTTGAATGTTAAACCTCCTTGATTTTCAATCTCTTTTGTAGTTCACATATATTGTGTGCCTCTTGCTGATTTTCTGTTATCAAATGGTTCAGGATAGCAAAAAATTTAAACGTTTAAAAAAAGCTCAAAGGGATTCTGACGACGACCGATTTGGGCTTTTGGATGAAGAATTTGATGGAAGTGGTAAGGGCGGTCAAACTGCCGAGGAGAAACTTAAGCGGAGCTTATTTGGTGATGATGAAGGTGAGGCATTTATTTCAAGTTTGTTGTTCATTCTTGATTGGTTGTGGATATATGTTACAAGAATTTATAATGCCATATGATATCCCAGGAGTGCCGCTTGAGGATATTGCTGAAGATGAGGAACAAGCTGAGGAAGAAGAGGATGGAGACCTGGGGGAGGAGGATGAAATGGCAGATTTTATCGTTCATGAAGAAGAAGTTGATGAAAATGGTGCTCCAGTTAGGTATTGATTTTATGGATTATGTTGGAAGGGCAGTCTGTGATCTATGCTTTAATCTTGGTCTCTTTAACTGATTTGCTAATTTCTGTAGGCGTAAGAAAATGAAAAGAAAGAAATCCAGACAGGCACCTGGGGTTTCATCTAGTGCACTGCAGGAAGCTCATGAAATATTTGGGGATGTTGATGAACTTTTGCTGCTGCGGAAACAAGGGCTAGAATCTACTGAATGGAGGGAAAAGAGATTGGAGGACGAATTTGAACCAATTGTTCTTTCTGAGAAGTATATGACAGAGAAAGATGAGCAGATTCGGGCAACTGATATTCCAGAAAGAATGCAGGTTTTGATGACATTTCTACTCCGATTGATACTTGAGTACAATATTTATCTAGGTACCTCGATATGTGTAGGCACGTCTTTATTGTTTGTTTGTTTTGATCTTATGTAGATAGAGGAAGAAAGCACTGGTTCCCCTACACTAGTGAGCAGATCAGACGAAAAAGAATGGATTTACAAACAACTTCGTGATTATGCAGTTGCCTTGTTTGGCAAGAGATATGAGAAGTCTTCTAAACCCGAACACGATGTGCCTTTGCCTATCGACAAAGAAGAGATTGCCCAATTTTTGGAGCTACACCACGTGCAGAAGTTGGATGTTAGTGCTTTATCTATTGCATTCTAGTATGTCTTTTGGTTTCTTTTTACATTTCTTTATTGGTATTCATTCTGGCTTTTAGATCCCCTTTATTGCCATGTACCGGAAGGAAGTATGTTCAAGTCTGTTACAAGAACACGTCTTGGATGATGAGCATCAGGATAAATCTGACAGAAATCCTATGCTCAAGTGGCACAAGGTAAGAAAACTTGTCATCTGTTAATATCTTTGTTTCATTCCCTACCAATTAAGCTTCATTAAAGAACAAAAAATTTCAATTCTAATATACTTGTTTGTAGGTTCTTTGGACGATCAAGGATTTGGATAGAAAATGGCTACTACTTCAGAAACGGAAGAGTGCTCTCCATTTGTACTATAATAAGTGTTTTGAAGAAGAATCTCGTCGGATATATGATGAAACGAGACTTAATTTGAATCAACAACTCTTTGAGTCAATTATTAGTTCACTCCATGTTGCAGAATCAGAAAGAGAGATTGATGATGTTGATGCAAAGTTTAACTTGCATTTCCCACCTGGCGAGGTAGGCGTAGATGAAGGACAGTATAAGAGGCCAAAGAGGAAATCCCGATATAGTATTTGCAGCAAGGCTGGCCTATGGGAGGTGGCAAACAAGTTTGGATGCAGTGCTGAGCTTTTTGGAAAGCAATTATCTATTGAAATCTTAGTGAGTCTGCATAGATTTGTGGTTGTTTCTGTAGTTTATGGAGGCTTGATTTTCTTGTTACATCAAATTGTATGGTGTCAAATCTGCATAGATGTGTGGTTATTTTTTTTTATGGAGGCTTGACGTTCTTGCTACACTGAATTGTACGGAGTCGAGTCTTCATAGATTTGTGGTTGTTTCTTTACTTTATGGAGGCTTGACTTTCTTGTTACATAAATTGCAGACTCGTGGTTGTTTCTATATTTTATAGAGGCTTGACTTTGTTGTTACATTAAATTGTAGGGTGTTGATACTACGGATGCTAAGGAAGCACCAGAAGATCTGGCTTCAGATTTTACATGTGCAATGTTTGAGACTCCTCAAGCAGTTCTTAAAGGTGCCAGGCACATGGTATGAACTTTCTTCCTCATGTTTCCATCTGCTGGTACAAAAGATATCCCGTATGTGCTTTTTGTCACTTCAAGTTTGAGATTGTTTACCCAATTCCTTCTCTTGCTTCTTTTTGGATTGCCAGGCAGCAGTTGAGATAAGTTGTGAACCACGTGTGAAAAAACATGTCCGTAACTATGTAGAAGATGTTGTAGTATCCACTACTCCAACTCCAGAGGGAAATGTTGCTATAGATTCTTTCCATCAGTTTGCAAGTGTGAAGTGGCTGCGTGAAAAACCTATCAAAATGTTTGAAGGCGCACAATGGCTCCTAATTCAAAAGGCTGAAGAGGAGAAGCTTCTTCAAGTCACTATTGTGCTTCCAGAAACGTCATTGAGTAAGTTAGTTGGTGAACTAGAGGAAGTTTATCTTAGTCATGGGGTTAGTAAATCCGCTCAGCTCTGGAACGAGCAAAGAAAGTTGATACTGCAGGATGCACTCTATAATTTTCTGTTGCCTTCATTGGAGAAAGAAGCAAGATCCTACCTTACAAGCAGGGCTAAAAATTGGCTACATTGGGAATATGGGAAAGGTTTGTGGAAAAGAGTTTCTGTGGGGCCATATCAGCGGAAAGATAGCGATATTGCATCAGATGATGAAGCTGCACCGAGGGTCATGGCTTGCTGCTGGGGACCTGGAAAGCCAGCAACAACTTTTGTGATGTTAGATTCATCGGGGGAGGTTCTGGATGTGCTTTATGCTGGGTCCCTTACTTTACGTTCTCAAAATGTAAACGACCAGCAGCGCAAGAAAAATGACCAGCAGCGTGTTTTGAAATTTATGATGGATCACCAACCGCATGTGGTTGTTCTGGGAGCTGTGAATCTTTCTTGTACGCGACTGAAGGAGGATATATATGAAGTACGTACAAAAAGTTTAACTTTATATAGTGTACTTATTTGATGATAGTTTGTTCTCTTGAAATATTACCACTTATGCAACATCAGCAGAATTTGTGTGGCTTATGTTGGTATCTGACAAAATATTTTGTCACTAAGCTAATGGGAAATAGAGCAGTTAGACTTATGGCTGCTAATTTAATTGTCTCCGTCGCACTATCCTTTAGCAACTAAGAACTAGACTTCATGGTTGTGGGGAGTGGTGTTGCAAGCATTTTTAATACCATATTTGATAGACAAATGTTCTTACTCAATTGGGGATGGACCTATATCATCCCGTGTGGCCGGTGTGGCTGGAATTGTATTCATGGCCTTAAAGTGTGTGAACTGGAGATCTGTCAATTCCTGAAGTTTATTGCAGCTTTTTCTTTCTGCTGTCATTTTGTTATGTGATTACCTCATTGCTCTACCATAGGCAGTTGTTATTAGTTTCTTTCTTCTTTTCTCTTGGTGGGTTAGTACAGAAGTCATTTTCCTCTGACTCCCCTTGATGAGGTTGGGGGGAGGAAGTCTGCAGCTAGGTTCCCCCAGCTATCTTCCACTGTTTTATCCTTCTCACTTGTAAATCATTTCAACTTTATCTTACTCTTCTTGTGTTTGGCCTTCCTTTCATCAGATTATATTTAAGATGGTGGAGGAAAATCCAAGAGATGTTGGACATGAGATGGATGAGCTAACAATTGTCTATGGAGACGAGTCTTTGCCTCGTCTCTATGAAAATTCTCGAATTTCTTCTGATCAGCTACCTGGGCAGTCGGGTAATGAATCAAGTTTCTGCTGTTTGTGGTCTTTATGCACTGGCTACTGCTATTGTTAACCTTGTTTTCTCCTGTATTGTTAGGCATTGTTAAGCGAGCTGTTGCTCTTGGGCGTTACCTTCAAAACCCTTTGGCTATGGTTGCAACACTGTGTGGACCTGGGAGGGAAATTTTATCTTGGAAACTCAACCCACTAGAAAATTTTCTCACCCCCGATGAAAAATATTCAATGATTGAACAGGTTATGGTTAATGTTACAAACCAGGTGGGACTTGACGTAAATTTGGCTGTGAGCCATGAATGGTTGTTTGCTCCTTTACAGTTCATTTCTGGGCTTGGTCCGAGAAAGGCAGCATCCTTGCAGAGGTCCTTGGTGAGAGCTGGGGCAATCTTTACCCGGAAAGATTTTCTTACTGCTCATGGTCTTGGGAAAAAGGTCTTTGTTAATGCAGTTGGTTTTCTACGTGTGCGGCGAAGTGGACTGGCTGCTAGTAGCAGTCAATTTATTGACTTGTTGGATGATACAAGGATACATCCAGAATCTTATGCTTACGCACAGGAGATAGCAAAAGCTGTTTATGAAGATCACAATGGTGAAGCGAATGATGATGATGATGCATTGGAAATGGCAATTGAGCATGTTAGAGATCGGCCTGCTCATTTGAAAGCATTTAATCTGGATCTTTATATTAAAACTAACAATCGTGAGAATAAGAGAGCAACTCTGGAGGATATAATTCGTGAATTAATACAGGGTTTCCAAGATTGGCGTAAACAGTATAAAGAGCCGACTCAGGATGAAGAATTCTATATGATATCTGGTGAAAGTGAGGAAACACTTGCTGAAGGCAGGATTGTTCAAGCCACTGTTCGCAGATTGCAAGGTCCAAAAGCAATATGTGTACTGGAATCTGGATTGACAGGAATGTTGAGTAAGGAAGACTATGCTGATAATTGGAGAGATATTCCTGAGCTAGCCGACAGGCTACATGAAGGTGACATACTCACTTGCAAGATCAAATCGGTACAAATGAATAGATATCAGGTATTCTTAGTCTGCAAGGAGAGTGAGATGAGAAGTAACCGATGGCAGCAGGTTCCAAATCTTGATGAATATTATCATGAGGATAAAAGTAGTTTGCAGACTGAACAAGAAAAGGCTCGCAAAGAGAAGGAGCTCGCAAGGAAACATTTTAAGCCCAGGATGATTGTTCATCCTCGCTTTCAAAATATAACAGCTGATGAAGCAATGGAGGTATCTTGTTCAACCATTGTGGTTGGTTTACGGAATTTGTTTTAGTTTTGATGAATCAACGACATCGACGTTGATGTGTGTTTAAATTGGTTGTGGCTTTTAATAAAGAATGCCGATATTAAGATTCTTCAACTGACCTCATGAAGTGAGTGATCTGTTTATCAAGTTGATTTAGAGCTTAGCAAAAATACAACTTTCTGTTTCCCTTTGCAAGTACCTTTTTATTTATATTTTGAATTATCATCTTTATATAACATCTGAAAAACAATTTGCATTTTGTATATGTGCAAGCTATTATTCTCTCTGTTCATTTATTTTTACTTATTTGTTGTGTGAGAATTACTTAAATTCTGATTTTGTTCTTTTTCCTTATTAACATTAAATCTGGCAGTTTCTATCCGACAAGGAACCTGGTGAAAGTATTATTCGTCCTAGTTCACGGGGACCTTCTTATTTGACCTTAACTCTTAAAGTATATGACGGTGTTTATGCTCACAAAGACATAGTTGAAGGGGGTAAGGAGCACAAGGACATTACAAGTTTACTTCGTATTGGGAAGACATTAAAAATTGGCGAGGACACTTTTGAGGATTTGGATGAGGTGGGTTCTGTTTCACATTAGAACCTTTCCATGATTACTCTTGGGATTCTTGTTTGACAGAATTTTTGGTGACTGCACATGCCTTTGTCATGAAAGAAGTGATTCCTTACATTTATTTACGACCTTGAAATGCAGGTAATGGATCGGTATGTTGATCCCTTGGTGAGTCATCTAAAGGCAATGCTAAACTACCGCAAGTTCAGAAGGGGAAATAAAGCTGAAGTTGATGAACTGCTAAGGGTTGAAAGGTTAGAGTATCCTAATAGGATAGTTTATGCTTTTGGTATTTCTCATGAATATCCAGGCACTTTTGTTCTGACTTATATAAGGAGTACAAATCCACATCACGAGTATGTTGGTCTATATCCCAAAGGATTCAAGTTTCGTAAAAGGATGTTTGAGGACATCGATCGACTTGTGGCATATTTTCAGAAACATATAGATGACCCACTGCACGAATCTGCACAATCTATAAGATCTGTCGCTGCCATGGTACCAATGCGGAGCCCTGCAACTGGGGGCTCTTCTATGGCCAGTGGTTGGGGTGGTTCAAGCAATGAAGGGGGCTGGAGGGGCCAGTCCTTCGATAAGGGTCGATCAGCCTTGCCTGGATCTAGGACAGGTTGATACTTTTTCGCCCGTCTATGGAATGTTTCAGTATCAATTCAAAAAGTTGCTAGTGTATATCCTTTATTGCTTTATCTAGATTAGGTGTGTTCTGCAACCTCTTGAATGGCTTTGCAAAAAGGTTTTGATTGCTTTCTTGAGGTCTAATTTTATGTCTTAAGTGAATGCCTAGTTACATGCGTTGCAAGTGAACTGCTAGCTTAATGCAAGTTACCAATATTTCCGGAATAGGTTTACCGTGAGATATGGTCAGCTTCCTCTTGTACACCTAATTTGTAATTGGGCATTTCACTGAAATCATAAAATTGTAATTTGAGCTTTGTGGGTTTCATGTCTTGGATTTGTCATTAAAGATTTGTTCTTTTTTCGGCATCTGTGTGTGCCTGTGTGCCTAATTGTTCTAAAACAGCAGCTAAAAGATGGATCATGTAACCTCAGATAGGCAGCAGCTTATGATCTGAATTTTTGAGTGAAGAAACCCTTTCCTTTCTTTTATTCTGTTTGATGTCTTCTAAAGATAAAGTTGATTTAATTAGGCTACTATTTCCCCTTATATGGTTATTAACACTACAGAATATGTGCTCTGAGTGAATGTCATAAGCCTTTCAATGATAGTCAGTTTGATTCTCTAAACTCTACGTTTTCATTTTGACTGTTGGATGGTATATCTAATTGAAGTTCAAGGAAGTTATCTGTTTCATGTGTAAATATTTTGCACAAGGGCTATGCAGCTTTTGTTCATGCCACTATAAGGCTGCTGGATGACCTGCTAATGGAATCAATCCAAATTTTATAGCATTCCCTTTCCGTGTGATTTTGCAGGTCGGCATGATTATAGTGGCAACAGAGACAGTCATCATGGTGGGGTGCCAAGGCCATCCGGTGGACGAGGGCGAGGCCGGGGCTCCTATAACAGCAGAGTGAATAGCACCGGCAATGAGAGGCAGGATTCTGGTTATGATAATCGCAGAGAAGCATTCTCTGGTGGTGGCGGTGGTGGTAGTGGTTGGGGCAGTGGTGGTGGTGGTGGTGGTGGTGGTTGGGGCAGTGGTGGAGATACCGCCGGATGGGGACGAGGAAATGGTGGGAGGACTGAAAGTGAGAATTCTGGGTGGGGTAACGATTCCAAGAGAGTTTCACAGGCAGGCTGGAGCGAAAGTGCAGGTGGTGGCTGGGGGGCCGGAAGTGGTGGCAACGATGCTGACACTGGGAATTCCACGGGATGGGGTAGTGGTTCCAAGAGAAACTCCTCACAGTCACAGGCTGACAATGGATGGTCCGGAGGTCGTGGTGCTGGTGGTGGTTGGTAAAAGGCATGAATTTTCAGTAGTTTCATAAGGAATAGCTGTAGGGAGTTGATAGAAACTGTGAAAACCCTCTGCTTTATCTCATTCCTGGAATTACTGTCTTTGTTACCTTGGGGGATGGAAGGGTATATAAGTATACCTCCTCATGCTCTCATCTCCATCTCATAGTCTTTCCTTCTGTTTAATCACCAATTCCAGTTTTTCACACTGGTTGATGGAAGAAAAAGATTAGGAATATTATTTGACAGAATAATTAAGTATATTTTATGTATATTTATTTATTTATTTATTTTATCCATCTTGTCTCCAACTTGATTTAAAATATTCCTAAAAAGGTCTACTCTTTAAACCAAAGGAAGTAAAACGACAACGTTAGACTATAATGAGTACTCGGTTGATTTTGTGTCCAAACTTGGGGTGACGGCCCAACCCTATCAGGCAACTCTGCTGGAATGAAATTGACTTAGGGCTCTAAACTCAAAAATCTCAACTGGGTAAGGATCCATGCCCGAGTCGACACAACTTTCTGTATATATAAGAGGGGTGAATTTAGGGTTTATTGGTTTTTTCTTGTTGCTTTGAGTGCGGGAGTGTCCGTAGAAAGAAAAAGCCTAAAAAAACCATGACTGCTCAGACCCAAGAAGAGCTTCTCGCTGCCCATCTTGAAGAACAAAAGCTCAACGTATGTGCTTGATTGATTTATTATGTATTTCGTTTTGAGTTGTCAAATGTTGCTGTTTGATGCGGAAAGTTTAGGTATTCCCCATGAAAGCTCGAAGATCATGTGCTTACTCTTATTTAATGAACTTGTACGTTTTTTTCTGGAATATCGGGGTTGTATTGCGCATTTGCATACTGTGGTCGGGATAAAGGTTTCTCCTTTAGTCACTTCATTTATCATGAGCTGTTTGTTAATAGGATTCTCGAATTTGGGAATTTTGTGCCTAATATTTTTGCTTCATCTTGTTTTTCTTTGTACGCATTATGGTTGATGTATTGACTTCTTGTTTTGAAGTCAAATTAGAATCATGCACTCCGTGTGTACTTTTGTGCTGCTTGTGGTTCTTGTCATAATCTTTAAGGGGGTTAGTTTTCATATTAGAACATCAGGTTTGTTCCCTGGCTCTGAATTTCAATCAAACAATGTGTTTGCAATCCAAAAATTTATTCTCATGGCCTGTTGTGGCTTTGTGAATTACAACTTTCCAGCCCGATGAGCCAGTGGTTGAGGAGGAAGACGATGAGGAAGATACTGATGAGGATGATGAGGATGATAAGGATGATGAAGATGCTGAAGGTGAGGACTTTGTACAATGGTTTTTCCAGCTTAATTATGGTGCACCCTTTCTATAATATTGTAGGTTATAAGTAGTTTAGTTTTGCGTTGGGTATTTCTATATGATGTAGAAGATTAAGATTTATGCATTTCATCCTTTTCAAGTATATACTGAGAAATTATTGATTTCTTAACTGACCTTTTATATATCATAAGAATAATAATTATTTGGTTAGGTGGGGGAAGAACTAATTACCTGTGATGCAGGGCATTTTTTTGTAGAATCACCTCGTTTTGTTTTCATTTCTTTTTTTTTTGTAAATAAAATTGAGGGATTTTATGTCTAAATGAGTACATATTTTCATATGTTTGTGAGTTAGATTAACTGAATTAAGGTTTTGACTGATTTACTAACTTTAGGTTGTGTATAGTTGGTTAATTAACTTGTAGCAATTTTCTTTAGAGAAAGGAGATGTAAGTGGTCGGTCTAAGCAGAGCAGAAGTGAGAAAAAGAGTCGTAAGGCAATGTTGAAGCTTGGAATGAAACCAATCCCTGGTGTTAGTCGTGTGACTGTCAAAAAGAGCAAGAATGTAAGTATTCAGTTAATTAAACCAATTTTATTTGTTTAAAGTTGCGTCGTTACCTGCATTGTTAGCTAGTCTTGTGTTCTGATGTTATCTTCATTTGCTTTTGCAGATCATTTTTGTTATCTCAAAACCAGATGTTTTCAAGAGTCCTACTTCAGATACATATGTTGTCTTTGGGGAAGCCAAGATTGAGGATTTGAGCTCGCAGCTCCAAACTCAGGCAGCAGAGCAGTTCAGGGCTCCTAACACAAGTAATGTAGTATCAAAGCCCGAACCATCAAACATTGCTCAAGATGATGAAGAAGTAGATGAGACTGGTGTGGAGCCCAAGGATATTGAGCTGGTTATGACCCAAGCTGGGGTTTCAAGATCAAGGGCTGTAAAAGCTCTCAAGGCTTCAGATGGTGACATTGTTTCTGCTATTATGGAACTAACAAACTGATTTGCCGCTTCTGGGAGGTGATGTATGGTTCGTCCTGCTATGTTTGACTTGTTTCGATGCCTGAGTCTAAACCATGTTACTTTTTTGGTTTGAGGTTTTGTATTCCTGTCTAATCTTATTTGTTTTACCTTTAGACTTGCTATTGTTCCATCATCTAGTTAAGATAATATGTATGGTGTGTTGGCCATACTCAACTTACTGTTTAAGTATGTTGATGAGGCCATACTTGAAATTGCATTTACACAGTTCTTTCTAGGTTCTTGCCTACACATTTTCCAGTTCTGCCAATTTGTTGCTATGTTCATGTGCGTCCTTCCAAAAATACCGCAGTGCCATTCGTGGATGGTCATTGCGAGACATCAAAATCAACCATTTATTAAAGATTGATGACTTGTTATTCATTCTTTTAGGAAATGGAGTCTCAAAGTTTAGTAGTTCGCAAATTTTAAAATCCAACATCTTTGGAATGAGATTTTAATGCATATACACAGAAAATCCATTCACATAAATCATTCAACAGTTTTATGTTACAATCTGAAAAAGGATGTTGCAAGCTTATTTGTTCAAAGGACAAATAAATAATCAACCGCCAAGCTGTAATTTGTGCACTTCAAAAGTGAAACTATTTTAAAGCCAATGGCTGCATAATTGGCAAAAAACCATCATACACGCCTTCTGCAAGCAAAAGAAGTTGATAATACCAAAGTCATTTACACTAAAAGCTGCAGATGAAGCACAAGAGGCCCTCAATTATGCTATGAAACAATACTTAAACTTCAAAGTTTCAAACCATTTTTCACTCCAACAATTTGCTTATAGACCATAATTTTGGTACCAGAGTTGTTTCCTAATAGACAAAGGAAAACATGTTCATAAGATGTTGACATCCTAGTCAAAAGGCCATCCTGAATATCCCACATGGGGGTTATTTTCATGACCAGTTGAGCTGCTTCCAGTAGATCCATCTTGATTAGAGCCAGAGTTAGATGATCGGTGGAAAGGCCACAAGTAAGAGAATGGGTTTCTTCTTCCTTCCCTACCGTTCTCCCTTCCGCTGTAATTGCTGCTTCCGCTATGAGATGTTGAACTCTGGAAACTACGGCTGCTGTTTGCTCGTTGTGGGGGTAACTCTTGGCGACAAACTGGGCATGAATTGTGCTGGGCTAACCATGGAACAATGCAATCGGAGTGATATATGTGGCTACAGGGCATTTGCCTTGCTTCAGACCCCAACTCAAATTTATCTTTGCAGACTGGACAGTGAGAATCAGATCGAAGATGCCTTTGCGAGATCTTTATAGTAGGCATTGCATCAATCGACGATCTGGTTGCTGGGGGAGGACCTCGCCGATCACCAGCTGAAAGCTGTTCAAACAATTCATCCAGTCCAGGGCCCATAAAATAATCACCAACATTACCACGTGCAAAGGCAATACCAGGTGCCCCAGAAAACAGTGCTTCAAGCCCTCCATTTCCAGACAGCCTCATTGGAATTTGGCCGCCAAAAACCAACAGAGGGCTAAAACCTGAATTATGTTCAGGAACTGAATCTGATCTCCCTCTGATATCTTGGTTATAACTTCTGTCTGCCAGTCGCTGCCGCATAAATGTTGAGAAAGCATCCATAAGCTCAAATCTGTGATCATGATTGTCATCATCATTATCCAGGCCAAAGAAGTCCAGAGGGCTGATGCGCACCATGTCATCAAGTTCTTGAACAAATCCTCCATTACAATACACACAAACAGGATCCCGCCCTCGCAAACGAACTGGTCGCCGGCATCTGTAGCACCAGTGTGTATTTCTGCCACTTGACATTCCCTCTTCTCTTTCCTTCACAATGTCTCAGAGCGCCGAAGTGCAAAACCAAACCCTTGTCCCCAAGACTCGCTCAAAATTCAGACTGTCATCTGTAACAGATTTGCAGACAATGCATAAAAGCACAACATGAGTACCAAATCTCTCAGAAAATGTTTCAACAAAGGATTAAATATATAAGAAGTCTCTTGAACATCCTGCATATCACAATCAGAGCATCAGAACATAATCGATCATATTGTAGATGCCCTAAAAACAGTAATTAGATTCTCACTGAATGCATACATCCCGCAAAATTCTCACCAACAAAGGGGGAAATGGAGACTAAAAGTCTCACTTAGTGTAAGTTAAAGAATCACAAACGCAGATAAATATATAGCCAAAAGATATGCAGAATGAATAAGCTAATAATCTAAATCAGATAATAAGGAAAAAGTAAGAGTGCCAGTGCCAGATGGGTCAAAAAAGGGAATCTCAAATGCTTTAGTTTTACGTCAAAAACCTTCATTCGTACAAGCCACCTGGAAGCCACAGTAGTACACTAACTTCTCTCTGGGTACAAGAACTTAGCTCATGTCCATTCCAAACTGTTGCATAATACATATACAAAAACGTCTTGAAAAAAAGAAAAGGCAAAGAAAAGAACATCACTAATCAACCTTAAAGCTATACCATACTCCAAAACAAATACCCACAGAATAAGAGCAGATCCAAATGAAGAAGAAGGATTCTTCAGTAATTTTGTTTTTTCTAATCCTTTTATTGGGTCCTCATAACTCGATAACCAGGAAAATAGACATCAATTTCAACAATTAACACAAATTTCTCAGAAACCAAAAGTCAATACCAATCAGGAACCAAAATAAAATCAAAAAAATCACAAATTGGAACCACGCCCAGACTAAAGATAATACCTTTGACTATCAAAGGAACGAACACACAATTGACATAAGAATAAACAGATAATTAACTAAAAAGATAAGAAATTGATAGTTACCTTAGTGGAGAAAATTGTAGAAACGGAAGTAAGGAGGGAGAGTGAGTGGATCTAAGAGTGTTGGTTAAATGAGTAGACTCTAGAAACAATGGAAAGGAGAGAGATTGGTGATCTATCCTAAACTATACGTGGTGCGTATTACGCCCCTCCTGTGTACTATTATGGATGTAGCCAAGGGGGCCTCTTTCAATTCCTCAGTAGCTTTGGCACTACCCAAGTCAAAGTCAATTATTGGTTTTGAGCTAAAATAAATTTCATTTTTGTTTATATTTTAATTTTGTAGTCACCATTTTGATTTTTTTCTTTTATTTTCTTTGATTTTTGTCTCTCTTTATGTTAATTC
>JANZLK020000178.1:188127-198863 GCA_026937615.2 Erythroxylum glaucum
AATAAAAAATAGGCTCATTAATTGATATGAAAAATCTATCATAAAAAGTGATTTTTTGAAAAGCTCCAATTTGAGCTTATCAAAAAGTTGTATTTTAACATAAATAAAAGCCATTTATATGAAAAATTGCTTTTAGATCTTACAATCAAATATTCATTTTTCTAAAAAAGAGCTTTTACAGTAGAAAAGAGTACTTATTCACCTTTTAAAAGTTGAAACAAACAGGCACTGCGTCCAATATGACGTTACTTTGTAGGTTCTATACATAATACGATGTAGTTTTTTTATTGTAAAACGACGTTGTATCGAGCACGAAATAAAGTTAGAACAGGATAACGAGAGCAAAGGATTTAAACCCTTATGAAGTGGTGGTGGGCTTATTCAATATTTACCTAAAGAAAAGATTAATGTAACACAACTAGCAATTAATTATTTATTTCCATTTTAGAAATGAGAAGAAAAAATATTAAAAATAGAGAATGAAAGGTATGTTTCATAAGAAATTGGCCTAAAGCTTAGGATTCTTTTATATGACTATACAAAGTCAAAGTCAACTGCGTAAAGGACTATAATGGGAGGGTGAAGGAGGAAATAATTCACCAAATCTAACTTATTTAAGCCTATTAACTTTGCTACTGTCTCTGGATTCAATTCCTAATAAATGAACTCTAATTATGTACCTAACAAAATTATTGAACAAACCTCATTTTGACCAACTCTTCCAAACTAGGGCTAAAATTATCATCCCAATTAAAGATAACATTCGGGTCTGAGCTCGACTTGAGGTTAATTAGCTAGCCCGAATTGACCAAATATCAACCTTATTTATTTTTACAAATATTGGGCCTCAAACTGTCCAAAACTTAGCCCGACTCGAGACTTAATATTTTAAAAAAATGACATCTTTTTGCAAAAACTAATATCACTTTCTATTTTTTAATTTTTAAAAATATTAGGTTAAGCCGGGCCGTGTCGGGCCGGTCCATTGTCTTACCTAATCCCAATATGTAAAGCACCTTATCCTGACTGAACAATCCATCCACTATTATACCATCACTGGTAAAATACCAAAGGTTACTACTTTGTATTCATTAATTATAGAGTCTGATACAAGACAATGAAAGGTCTGACCGAACCAGGGCCTTAACAAGAGACCAAAGAGACAGCTGCCATGTCTTTGCTTGGAGAATTCAGTGCTGACGAGATTAATGAAGCTGTCATAACAAGAATTTCTCGTCTATCTCACCATTAATGAACAACAGGCTAGGAAGATACAATTTTAATCATGCTTGTTAATGTTTGAAGGCTCGGCCGATCGAGTTTTAACTGAAATCAAAACCAGACTACTTTGCCAGAACCTCCTTGTGAGCTTTGAATGAGAGAATCACATTCCATACCAGGGAAATAACATTAGCAGCAAGAACCTGGCATTGTTTATAAATATATTATTTCTGAATCCAACATTGGAGACATAAAATACTTTCATTCCTAATAGTTTATTGAAGAAGTAAATGATCATAGAAGTAAAATTGGCCAACAGAACTTGCACAGGACTTATGCAAGTTGAAGCTGGTTAAGATCATTAGACTGTATTTTCTCCTTCATAACTTCCTAGATAAAACTAGAGGTTCTCTTACCAACTTCGTTCTACATAGTTCAGCAAGGTTGTTGAAACAAGAGTGTTCGTTTTGTGTCCATTGTCGGAAGAAGGATCCGTTCTTTACAGAATAACAGGAAGGCCAAACTGACAAGGGTAATATATAGTTGAGCAACCAACAAACTATGACACTTAAGGATGCACCAATGAGAATTGAAGTATCCCAGAAATATTGCTAAAGGTTCTTATCAGAGGAACAAGTTGAGTATTAGATGAGTGTTCAGGAAGGAAATTGAACTTCAGATAACAAAAATCAAGGCACAGGTGAGAATGCCAAAATAGAACAGTTCATCATAAATATAGGTAGAAGTGCAACATCGATTTGACCCTCATCACTTGTTTCAAGTCTATGATCTTGTAAGCAAATAAGGGGGTCATTCCCCGGTCTATATACATGAAACCATCTAACTATGTATGCATATATGCTAACCGGACAACCACAAAAGCATATACTATCCTATTCATACCTGAAATTGCTGTGGGACAAAACGGAAGTTCAGAAATTGGAACGGTATCCAAAGTTGCCAATTTGCAAAAACAGAAGAAACCCACTCCTATAAAATGAAGCCAAATATCAGCAAATGACAATGATAATGCTGATCCTTGCGCCTTTTCAGAGTACTAGGGTTTATATAAAACATGTAAGGAACAGGACAACCTGTTGAAGTTTGGGTACAACTTGTGATGGTCGTCCCTCTAGTGTCACTAGAGTAGATAAGAAAATTCCAATAAATGAAGGAGCAAAGAGGAACTGCAGTTAAATAAGATCACACTGAGATAGAGGAACTTAATCTACAGTAATTTGGATGGACTGTCATGTCATATGAAGAGAAATTATAAACTATTTTGCTCACCTGGTCAAGTAGTAGTCTTAAGAAAGCACCGGATGCTCCCGGTGTTGGTACCAGTTTGCTCAAATACAAATACCTAGGGAAAATCGAGATGCATACATGACGTACCGAGAGAAAAAGAAAAAATTAAGTAGGTTTTATGATGTAAGACTGACAAGGAATACACCAATGCTTTGAAAATATTCGAACTGTAAATCAGAGCTGTCAGACTTTAAAGAACTAAATTCGTTGAAGATACAAAAACAAAAGGATGTGTTAGATCAGCTGAAATTGGAAAAAGGGTTGAAACATTCATAAACCGATGCATTAAACTAAGATATGTAAATCCATTGGATAAAAACCTTCAAGTTTCCAGCAAATACGAAAATAGTTTCAGGGTGCTTTCCAGTGTTAGACAGGGCAAGCAGCTGCTATAAATTGGTCATTTCTCATGGATGGTTCCACAATTTGTCATAATCTCTTTCATAATTTCCATCATCATAAGTGGCCATCTTTGCATCATTACATGAATCATGTTATCCATTATAGAATAAATGGAGAATCTAATACATACCAGAAATGTAATGTTGGACCCACTAGTGCCAGCCCCAAAAATGTAAATAGGAACGTCCTTTTAAAGTCAAGTGATGGAACTTGTTCTATCACAAGCTGAGGGAAAGAAGACATATCTGAGTTAAATTTATCTGCAAATTATATTTTAGAGGGCAGTAAAGCATAAAATTGATTTAAAATATCACCCGAAATCCTTTGTTTGACACCACTATTTACAGCAACCAAAACATATACCTGACATATCAAATCTCCAAGCAAAGTCAAAATTGCAGATGTGACAGCTTTTGCCAACACAGGATGCTCAGCAAGAAGAGTCAAATACCTGAACCGGTAGACAGCTCAAGTTATGCCAGACAATAATTGGACTATAATGCTCATCCTGTAAGGCAAGTTCACCAAGAAGGCTACCTAGAATAAATACAAGTTCAAGCAGCCTCCTTGATAAAATGCCTACTGAGATACTGCTTAAAATGAAATTAGAATTTTAT
Source organism: Erythroxylum glaucum (assembly GCA_026937615.2). NCBI lineage: Eukaryota > Viridiplantae > Streptophyta > Magnoliopsida > Malpighiales > Erythroxylaceae > Erythroxylum > Erythroxylum glaucum. Next base: position 191,676 of record JANZLK020000178.1, read on the forward strand.
AAACTAACCAGAAACAAGTTGTTCCAATCTTTTGGTCATGCCTCTTTATCAAAATTTTAGTTCATTTATGCTTTTCTAGCAGCGTATATCTATGTTATGGCACAGCCTAACATCAAGCTTAGTGAATGCCTAACTCCCTACATCTCACAACCATGCTACCAAACACCATGTGTTCAGTAGCACTTGCGGCAAGCTGCTCTTACTGTCTTGATTCTAGAATCTTGATGGATTCAGTGGAGAGTTTTTACAAAAAGGTTGTTAACAAAGATATAAGCAATTTCTTTCTCATGCTTGTACCATGCAAAGTTCTCTACAAATACCTTTCATCTCCATCATCTTGAAGAACAACATTCCATTGTCAGCATTTCATTGGCATGACAAAATACCAACTTTTACAGTATACAGGCACATTGTATACAGTCAGACAATCAGTTTGAAAAAGAGAAATCTTTCTCTAATAATGATCAATCAAACTGACAGAGGAGGCGAAAGAGGATCATCTGGAAGAACTACAGTTTCAGGCACTACTGAGGTAAAGAAACCATTTTTTAGCTACAAAGCCTCAAGTTGAAAACGCTTGTTGCATATTATCAACCCTTTGCATTCAGTTTTTCCTTCCCGCTCTCTTATGTCTGGCGAGAAGAAGAAAAAGCCTACACTTTAATATATTAGTTTTCAATGTCCCCTTCCATGACAAAAACTTGTATACCAACTACAGTGATATATGATCAGTAAGTTATGGACCCTTCATCCTATTAGTAATGGAAACTGTCCACTACAACCATTGTACCTGCAGTTTCGATGCTTCATAAGGACATGTCACTTTTCATGCAAACAAACAACAACAATCATTCACCACTCGAATAATAACCAAACAGCAAGAGTTAAAAAACCATTACCACGACATGAAGGACCAGTTTTTTCCACCACCGCCACCGCCACCGCCACCGCCACCAGCACCAGCACCAGCACCAGGATTTTCACCTCTGCCACCACCATCGCCGCCATCAGAGCCCCCAAGCCCACCACCACCTGAACCAACATCAGAAACAGCCAAAGTTCGAAACTTGTCGAAACCCAGTTGCCTAAATTCCGCATTGCAACGTCCTCCGCCAGTGAACACAGGCCCAAGACGAGAATTCAGAGGATAAGCACACAAATTATAAGTAGAACTATAAGCCCTATCTACATTCGCTTGAACAGGGTTTAAGCAAAGTTGAGATTTTGAACCAAATTGCAAACGAGATCTGGGAGAATACCCCAGGAAACGGGATAAAAGTGCAGTATTTCGTATTAGAGAAAAAGGGCTAGACACCATTTTTGCCATGTTAGAAGAGAAGGGTTTTTCAGGAGTAATAGCTTTAGGTTGAGTTTTTTTGCAAGTGAAGTGGGGTTTTGGGGGCTTTGGCTGAGTCGGATGCTTTAGCAGCAGAATCCCACACGCCAAAAGTAATCCGACGAACAATTGAGCGAGCTAATGGCTACGGTAATGAGGCTGCAAGAAGCAGAGTATCAGTGGTGGTGGCCCATAACTAGCATTTCTCGAGCTTATGCTCTGTTTTATGCTTTTGTCTTTTAGTCATGTATATATTTGTTGAGTAATTACCTGCAATAGGTTTTAACTTCTAATTGAGATGTAATAAACTTGATTTACTTTCCACATATTATATAAATTATGCAAATAGGTTACGGTCAGTAGCCCCCTTCTCTTTGGATAGCTCTAATTTTAAAAAATTGTGTTCGACTAGTAAGATTTTATAGCACAGCTGATCTGACAAAGCTATTTTGTCTTTTGAGTTGGACAATCATAATTACTGACGAACTCCGAACTCAAGGACCTTGTTTCTTGAAGAAACAGCTCTAACACTGAGTAGCTTCTCCCTATCAAAAACCCTCAATCTGAATTCGCTACAAATGTTAGTGTAAGGATGAACTGGAGATAATACAGGCCTTCGCTAACAGAGCTTTTAGGGATGGTTTCTCAATGATGCAATGCTTTCTGCTCAGAGTTGGCGCACAGAACAGAAAGTAAGGGTAGTCGATGATGCATGAACTGCCCAGAAACTCTGTTCCCGATCCTTTGCTGGAGTTCAATCTGCTACACGAATTCTATCAGCCATGCATCCTATGTTGTTACTCGGAACACTTGAAAAAAAAAAAGCAGACTAGGGCCTCAAAATCACCTGAAATATTAGGAAGTAATGGCTCTTTTTGGCTTAGATATGTGCATGCTCTCGAGTGTACTCACATGCGTCAACCATGGAAAATTGTATCCAACTCCAGTTAAAAAGAACAATCTTAAACATCGAACAGAAGCAGAGAAACTAGGCATCAAAATAGACACTTTAGACAGAGCAGGTCACTTAGAAGTTGCAGGATCATGACTTGAAGAGCTACAAATTTTCCCAAGCAGCCTGCTTCACAAACATTCCTAATTTCTGCAGGAGCTCAGAGAATATCACAAGTCCAACACCTGTTGAAAATCGGCTATATGCCTTAGTGTCTCTTCATCTCATGCCTCCTGTCATTTACACTGTATTTGTTTGTGTAGCATCCATTAAGCTCTTCCTGAGATGTACCCCTCGTGTCATTTAGATCACCATGATCTTTTCCACTTTGAATTCCTTCAAATATTGGGATAACCCAGTGTCCTTCTGCTGAACTTAGATTTTTATTCTTAGAGATCAAAGTCACATGTAATTTGTTTGTTTCCTCTTGAGGTTGCAACTCACTTGTTCGTCGACAACCTAGCAAGATAAGGTCCAACATCTTCCTCCGAGCAATGTACACCGGGTTTGGCTTAATCAAACACCCTTTGCTATATGCTTCTCTGAGAAACACAGTTTGGGTGCTTCCCTTGGTTGATATGTAAAAAATTCCAGGGTGTTTTAAAAGCAACTCACGCAGGTTTACTTCCATACCAAATTCCTTCCTAAAATGTGTCAATCTCTCAACTTCAATCATCTTCTCCACCGTCAAGCTCAACAGCTCATGAATTAATCCTACAGCCCGTTTCTCGTATCTCTCCACCCCACCACAAGAACGCACTCGAACAATCCCATTGTTCTCATAAGGCTTCATATAAGGAAGCCTTTGCCAATTCTTGAGCTCTTCCCTCAAGCCAGCCTTGATAACAAACCCCGTCGGAAAACTGATCGGAAAAGCATACTTGGTCTCAAACTCACTCAGCCACTTCTCTCTGTACTCTGTTTTCCTCCATGCTTCAACTTCTGCGACACCCAAATTCTCATCTCTACTCACTAATTCCACTATTTCCAGATCAATTAACCGAAAATCTTCCTTATACTTGTCAAGAATCGAGTCTCTAAAATCCTCTGGCAAGCCTAATTCTGTCCTAATCAACCTCAAAGCATGAACATGAAGACTACCATCTTTGGACATCATTAACAACTTCTTTAATCTCCCGACAGATTCAAACTCGCAATCTTTTATCGCACTCTTTTCTTCACTAATCAAGTCCTTCATTTTCTTCGTAATTCTACAACAGAGATTCCTCTTAACTAAGTGGGTAAAAACATCAAACACGTGAGGGTATTTGTGAAGAAACTGACCCATACCCACGTTCAAGCCCGCTATATTCTTCCACCTGGACATGATTTGCACGGACACAAAGGGACCGCGTTTCCGAGTGGATATGAGTTGGTGGAGCTTGAGGATGGTTTTGAGTTTTTTGTGGTGGGTCGCGAGCTTATCGAGCTTGGAGTCCCTAGTTCGGTTCTCTAACCGGGTTTGCGCAGAGTCTACCGGCTTTCTCCATCTTTTCTGCACAAAGAAGTTGAATGCGCCAAAGGCTATCTTGGTGCGATTTCCTGACGAGATTTTCGAAAGAATCATTCTTTCCCGGTTTGAAGAATGAAAACTTGGCGGCTAGAGGAGTGAACTAGATCGAACCAAATGAAACATGACTAAAGAGAAGAGCTTGGCATGCACAATACGTTCGTGGAAAGAATCAATGCAAAGTGCGCTCGCAAGAGGTTTAAGATTAGCTGAAATTGTCGGCCAGTTGATAACTATGAATGGTCCTAGTCATCGGTACAGAAACTGGCGAGCCCATCATATTATTGGGAAACGAGTGAGATTTCCCGTCTTCTCTAAACCTTGACACAAGTTTGTTTACGATTGACTGAAAAATGAAAACACCTCTCAAAATGATGGTTTACAATTGCGTGATCATAAGTGTAAACTTGACAATATCACCACAGAAGTTCAAAGCTTTAACACTCCTTTCAGATCAGAGAGTACAACTACAGCTGGATCAAGGTATCAACAAATTGTCAAAAAGAAAACGTAAAAACAAAACCACTGATTGAACACGACCAAGATCAGAGTTACAAGAAAAGTGTTTCCATGATCTGTTATTTAACATGAGTAGGAAAAAGAACAATTGCTATGGAAAGGGCACTCAGACTAGCTCGCTGTAGAATCTGGCTTCAATGATTCATCCTGAGGAAGAAGAGAAAAAAAAAAAAAACATAAATTATACACTATAAACTAAAACTGAAGATGATAATAACAACGGAAGCAGCTTCAGAGTTGAATTACAATCATGCTCCAATTAGGAAGAGTTGCTGTGGTAACCAAAGTATCCTGAGTTTTAAAGAAAGCGGGAAGTTTGAAGAATGGAAGTTGGGTTCACCGACCTTGGTACAAATATATATGTAATGGACATCGGGGTTCTTTCCCAGCACTGATTCCAGAGAGCTTCCCTCTTCATCTAGTGGAACAGCTTTCGTCAACTCCCAGATTGGCTGTCCAGAGGTTCCTTCCGACAAAGACTTTCCTGCAGATTATGAACAACAGTCTTATTGTAGCATTCAAGTTCCTGAGGTGCCAGATGCCCACTACGTTAAAGTTTAGGGGAATAAACAGATAACAAATGAAAACAATCGATAGCTACCGGCTGGAGGAACAGCAGAACATTTTTTACCTCACAGAAATCAGCTCTCAAAAGTAATGATCAATCTCGTAACTTTTATGTTTTAGAAAGATTCTACGCCCTGGGAAGTCCTCTCATCACAATCCATACAGGTTTTCCTTTTCTCTTTTTCTCTTAGAACCCAAGAGGCGTCAGTATTTAATGATTCAAAACAATATAAATATAGTTTTCCAAGTTTCATGTAGATTTAAAAAACTAAACCTCCAATTTTTTGGGAACATAGTCAGCAATTCTTCATCACCGCATAAATTCCGAAACCTTGAATGAAGTTTAATTCTTTTTAGATGTTGTTACGTACAACTTAATAATTCACTTCTTTGATTCAGCTAGCGAAGGACCTCTGCAATAACTCTTAAGAAGAGGAGAAAAACAATGCACAGAACATGATCATTAAAGCAATAAGAGAGGAGGAAGGACATTCTCAGCAGAAATCAGAAGAGTCCTGGATGCAGGTCACCTAATCTAACAAAGAAACTGGGATTTTGACAAACCTATGACATGGAGTTTTATGGACCACGAGCAAGATTCTTTTAACAAGCGCAAGCGATATACCGGAGATCCATATGTCACCTGCAACGCATTATCTCATCAAGCAAAGCAGTCAAGGAAGTTAAAAAGCAAAACAGAAAGTAAGATACGGATATCTGGAAGCATATATTTTACCAGAAAATAAACTCCTTTATCCTTGAGGACCCTATAGAGTTTGTCATCAACTGCTTCAATATTAGGTGAAAAAATCAAGAAAATAATTTGCAGAAGTACAAAATGCTTTGCAAACCAAAACAAACCAAATGGAAAAATAACTATTCACCAAAAATTCTCACTCCACCATACCTCCAAACTTCCTCGAGCATCTTTGTTGCATTTTGTCGTGAATTACTACCACACTAGATGTACGAAAACGAAAAAGAAATGAAAAGAAGAACACAACCCTTTAGCTACATGGTTATGGCAACTCAAAATGGTACTGCATAAAGGTCCAATATCAATTAAGAAGTCGCTTATACACTCACCAAGATGGAATCCAGCGTCCCTGTATTAACCACACAAAAAAAAGCAATAAAAGGAAAAACTTCATCAATGAACAGCTAACTCATTCAACCCAAATAAGGTGAAGGGACAGAAATGAATGTCAAAGTGGCACCTTTATCAATAATGGTGTTGAATGAAGCTGCTTGGAAAGTACTCATATCTCGAACATCCATTTGAAAATCTGCCGAGTCAATGTGAGGAAACAACAAAATCAAAAACACACCATACATAGAAAAACCAAAAAGACACTAACAAACAACTGAAAATCTAAACTTGCGAAACAGCAAATACATTTCATTTGAGGTCGATCAGAATACTTGGTCCGCATAGCTTCAATAACCACAGACGATATATCAATGTTCACCACATCTTCGTACCCCTCTCGAGGGTTCTTCAAACCGTATCTTTCCGAGTATAAGGTTTCATATACCTTAAGTTCTCAAGTCGTGTTTGCTGGGTCTTAGAGATTTCCGATCTATCTAGGGACATTAGCTTTCTTGGGGATATTAATCCGTTTATTTTTCCGCGTTAGTTGATATTCGAGCCAATTTCTAACCTCCAGTAAGCTATCTTCTTATTTGTCCTTTTATTTCTTTGATTTCCAAAAAAATAAAAACAAAAACAAAACATGTTTTTTATCTTGGTTCACGTCTACTCCTCCTTTGCTATCTCAACAGTGTCAACATTACTTCTCTCTTTTAACCCTTGCCATCACAATATCTAATATTCCCTCCTGAATCGTTATTAAAAAAACCCTTCTCACAACCAAATAGGTTGGTGTGAGTAGTTCAACACTCTCATCCCTTAACTAGAGGTCTCGAGTTCGAGTCCTGGAAATGGAGAAATCTATTTGGCCAGCACTTTACCCCTTACGGGCTGACCCGGTGCGAGCGGGGATTAGTCTAGGAGTGGATGACTTAAAAGCGTCATCTCATAGTTGGGACCCTCCTAGGACACCTCGTGGGCTAACAAAAAAAACCCTTTTCACTTCTACTCCTTTTTTCTCCTTACGTTGCTATCTTATTTCTTCTTTAACTGCTATTTATTAAAAAATAAAAAAATTATGTTCACAACTTCTCTTGCTCACTTTTCGCCATTACAGCATTATCATATATCTTTTATTACATGTGTTGTGAATTGTTGTCAAAAAAAATTCTATTTACTCTTGTTAACTTTCTTTGTTACCTTTTGTTATTCCA
>JANZLK020000178.1:457383-468829 GCA_026937615.2 Erythroxylum glaucum
CTTGCGTGTTGGAATTCCTTGGATACGATATCCGATTTTTACCGTTTTATATTACTTGTCGACGGGGTTTGCTTACCTCTAGTTTGGTCTAGGTAGAATTTAATTTATATTGCTTTGTTTAGACCGCAACATATATGCATGAAAGATTAGATAATTATAAAAAAAATCAAGTTGATAATTTATTATCTCATGAAAGATTAGGTAATGAATAAGTGTAATATGATAACTCCCATGTTGATGTATATGGGTTGGTAATTTTGACAAGTAAGTTAAATGTCTTAATCTAAGTGCAAAAAATTACAATAGTAAAAATATTTGAAAAGGGCTAAAACTATATCAAATTTTAAGTTTAAACGAATTTATTTTATAAATTCTCGTGAGGTAAGTCATCTAAACCCGACCGTCATATACTAAATATTCAGATCAAATCCCTAACCTAAATGTTCACCACCTCATGGATGATTTTGTTCTGAAAATGAAAAAAAATCTATTATAATTTCTGTATTTGTTCATGTTTTACTGCACATTTGTTTCATCACAAAAATTTTTCACCTGAGCCAGTATTTATGATTTGCAATTGAAGCTTTGTAACAAATAACTAATGATTTATTTGTTTTCAGGAATGAAAAATATGTGTTTAAGGAATTTTTCAAGCGAAATTCAAATTAAATTTGCTGAGAAAAGATCCTTGGTAATCCGTTGTTCTAATCAAGAAGAAGGAAAAGGGAAGGAAAAAAAAAGGAAGCAACTACTGATGGTCACGACGGCTTTAGATGTCTGTTTCGAATTGCCTGTAGCTACCCGGGCCAACTTGTCCCATTTATTTATTATAAAACATGTGGATTGGAGAGGTTTGCCTTCCTAACGACAACTTGAAGGCGGCGGAGCCCTTGGCCGTCACTTCTTTGAAAACTTGACCATCACGCCAATAGTCTGATGGAAGAGTTGGTCAATCCAAGTTCAATTTTAGGGATGTCATTGACTAAATTCCGACGACTATAAATTAAGCAGAGCTATACATTGGGAAACCCAGAGTGTAGCTAGAGGTCCAGAAATGGCTACTGAATTTATGGCACCTCAACATAAACCTCATGTAGTGTTCATCCCATTCCCTGCTCAGAGCCACATGAAATCAATGCTTAAGCTAGCAAAGGTACTGCACCACAAAGGTTTTCACATAACATTTGTGAATTTCGAGAGTAATCATAGACTCTTACGTGAATCAAGAGGTCCCAGCTCCAAGGATGGCTTGCTGGACTTCCGCTTTGAGTTCATTGCAGACGGTCATGATACTATAAATCCAACTTCTGGGGCAATCTGTGACTCGATAGTGCTCGGAGAATACGTTGAAAAAATTGCTGACCTCATTTCAACACTCAATAACAGTATGTCTTCCAATGTTCCACCAGTGACCTGCATTGTTTCGGATGGATTCATGTCAAACTGCACTATTCCAGCAGCTGAAGAACATGGAGTTCCTGTTGCAGTTTTCTTTACTCTCTCTGCTTCTGGCTTCGTGGCCTTTGATCAGCTGTCTGTACTTGTAGAAAGAGGTCTACTACCCTTGAAAGGTATGTTATGTTCAAGAAAGAAGTCATTTTTCCATACGGGAAAGAAAGCTAGCTTTTGATTACCGTGAACTAATACTGGGTAAATTTGTCAAAATGACTTCTCTAGGAGACCTTCTTAATTAGTACTTGTCATTAACCATAACAAGTTCATGTACTTAACAAACTCTCAAGGTGGATTTAACTTTCATTTCGATGTCATAGGTTGTCCTTGTTTATAACCTTTTCGTCTAAGCTAGTATCATGTCTTTTTGCAGACGAAAGCTTCCGGAAAAACGGCTACATGGACCAAGTCATAGATTTCATTCCAGGATTGAAAAATATGCGTTTAAGGGACTTTCCAACTAACGGAACTCAAATGAAAAGTACTGATCAGGTCGAATACCGGATTGCGGCAGAGCCAACTAAGAAAGCACGCGAAGCTCCAGCAATCATCTTGCATACTTTTGATGCGTTAGAACCTGAACTTTTAGATGCTATTTCCTCTATGTATCGTGCTGTTTATTTCATTGGTCCTTTGCAACTGCACCTTAATCAAATTCAGGGCAGTGATCTGAATTCAATTGGCTGTAATCTGTGGAAAGAAGAACCCGAGTGTCTTCAATGGCTCGATTCCAGGGAACCCAACTCAGTGCTTTATGTAAATTTTGGAAGCATAGCATCGTTGACGACTGAACAACTCATAGAATTCGGGATGGGACTGGCCAAAAGCAACCACCCTTTCCTATGGATAATAAGACCTGATATGATTGTTGGTGGTTCTGCAATATTGCCGCAAGAATTTATTGAAGAAACAAGAGAAAGGAGCTTCATAGCTAGTTGGTGTCCACAAGAGGAAGTCCTCAACCATCCATCAGTGGGAGGTTTCTTTACACACAGCGGGTGGGGCTCAGCTATTGAGAGTATTTCTGCAGGAGTGCCCATGCTCTGTTGGCAGTTCATTGGCGATCAACCTACGGTAGCCAGGTATGTTTGCGCTGAATGGGGAATTGGTATGGAGATTGACAGTGATATGAAGAGAGATGATGTGGCTAATCTTGTGAGAGTGTTGATGGAAGAAGAGAGAGGTAAGGAACTGAGAAACAGAGCGATGGAGTGGAAAAAATTGGCAGCAGAGGCTACTGGTCCTAAGGGGTCATCGTCCTTGAATATTGAGAAGCTCGTAAATGACTTTATTTTATCAGGAAAGTGCATGGTTGAAAAAAATTGATTAATAATATCAAGAACCAACTGTACACCTTTCTTGAAAAAAATTGATTAATAATATCAATAAGCTTGCATTCTACCATCCTACACTTCTCCAACAAATCCGTAGTATACCTGTGCTGAAATAAGAAAAATCCATCCTTTGTGCGCTCATGGTTTAACTCTCCTAAAGCATTCATTTGGAAATGATTTGATCAATCTCAGCAACTTCATCACCTGTGATGATAAGGTCATCCATGTAGAGCAAAACTATAGCCAACTGTTCACCTTGTACGTTCGTAAACAAGGGGGAGTCATTTGGTGCCGTCGTCTAACTAGTCTATATCAAAAACTCTGCTATCAAACTCTTGCTGCTAGCTTCAATCTATACAGTCTTTAGCTTGCACATGTAACTAGGACGAGCATTACTTTCAAGCCCTTGAGGCTGTAAGGGAATGTAAATTCTGTTTTTTATCATATTAATTAATATATACCCAGTACATTAGCTGTATAATAGGTGTATTGTAAGTTTTATTCTCATTATGAGTTAGTATGGTCCATTTAAAAGGTTTGCCCTACCATTATCTTCTGTTGCCTAGCTACCCGACTCTTCTTCTCTGTGATGGCCAGAGAAGACTTGAGTGGTTTTTGTTGTTAAAAAAACATCTTTTGGTCCTGTCCTCGCCTATGCATGAAGAGGCACACCATCGAGCTTGCTAGAGGAAGAGGATAGAAATCAGATCTTCATCAACCCGTTCAGATCTACGGTGGAGGCAATGGCTGGAGGTAAAATAATTCCTTGTCTTCCGCTGCTGTTTGTTTACATATATATATTACGGTGCTATATATATGTTGATCATGCATGTATTTTATACGTTATGTTTTGTATGAAATGCATGCTGGAATTTACAACATTGGCTAACCAAATCAAAGAAACAGACTCTCTGTGTTAATCCATTGAAAGAAACAAAAAGAGGTTACCACTTTTCTACAATCCACAAGCTTTTGGATCAACATATATGAATGGTGTACAAGAGATTCTCTCCAAAATGAACAAAAGAATTTGAAAACTGAGTCAACCATAGAGAATTAACTAGACAACGATCCAGCTTCTTCCGAATAAGTAGATTTACTTGCTGATTATTAGCCCAAGTAAGCAATCCTCCAGTAAATTTGAGATCCACTAAGTCCATCCTTAGTGGAGATTATAGTGCGAATGATGGTTGGAGATTAATTAACTCCCTGTTTGCACAAAATTCTTTGAAATGATAAGGGAGAGAGGTTTCTTTTATTTTAGTTTCAAGAAGACCTATTAGGCTTCTTATCCCGCACCATCCCTTTCACCAATGATTTTTTAAGATGGTCATTGAGCCCCCTAAGATTCCATACTAGAACTGCCATGTATGGGGGAAGGCCCTGGGTACTTGGGGTTTTGCTTTCTGTTCCTTGCTGGTTTTTGCTTAGCTATTTTAGATTGCACTCAAAAGTCATCAAGAACTTCACGGAAATTAGCATCAATTGTTGGGGAATAAATTTCTAACATCTGCATTTTCTAAACAGCCAGATATAGAGGAGACCTGTTCAATATCATCAATTGAATTGGTGTTCACCTCCCTGTCTACTGCTGATTTAGCCAGGTAAGTGCTAACTGTTTGAAGAGGTTTTAGGTGGGTTTCCCCAAAATCCAGATATGACTCATTGATTGATAGATATTATTTGATCAATTAATTTGGGTGTTTTGGGGTAAATATTGTGTTAAATTGTTGTTTTATATTATATTTAAACGTTAGGAGCTGATTTGGAGAAAGGAAGTCAATAAATTAGAGAATATAACGGCATCAGCCAAAAGAAAATCCGATAAAAGAGCAAAAAACGCAAGAGCCAATGGACAGAACGCAGAGTACAGGAAAGCAATGCAGTAGGTGAATAGAAAAGAACAAAACGGCAGCACATGAGAGAACAAAGCAAATCGTAGAAGAGGAGATAAAACGCAGAGAGAAAGGAGAAACACGACAGCACAACAATAAGTTAGAAGTAAAACGACAGCAGACCCAAAACACCATCAGCAAAGACAGCCGAAACGACACAACAGTCAAGCACAACGCACAGCAGGAGGAAGCAAGGGAGAACGACGCGAGAAGAATAAGCAGTAACTGGACAACAACAATAAAACGCAGCCAATCAGCAAAGAGCACACTCCCAAAAAACGCACGCAAGCAACAAAAGGGCCAAAATGCAATAGAATGGAGATGTTTAAGACTCCAGAATTATAACTACTCCAGAGGCCCAAGGAGTCGGGAGGTTTTAAGACTGCAGAGATTTTAAAGAATACGACGTGTTTTTAAGGAGGGAAAAGCAGACGGCTGAGAAGAAAAAATTACGTAAGTCTGAAACAAATTGGCTCTGTACTTTGGTTTTGGGGAGACGTATGCTGGGTTCTGAAAAGACTTGGGGTTTTGTACGTTAAGGGTTTTGAGGAGACGTATGCTGGGTTCTGAAAAAACTTGGGGTTTTGTACGTTAAGGTTTGGAGCTTTTGACTCTAAACCTTGGCTTTCCTTCTAATTTTCTTCGGTAAGCATAATTTTATTTTTAACAATTCTCACGTGTTCTTTAATTTTTATGGCTGGTAACTAAATTATTATTTCTAGTTAAAGGAGTATTGAAACCTTCTTCTTTTTTACATAGAAAGGGAAAAAAAAAGCAACAATTACACAACTAGCCAAGAGAGACTTATTCCTGCTATATCCTCTAGGAGGATTGGTATGCACCCTGATGGTGCTTGTACAAAAGTGGTAACCTCTGCCCTAAAGTTGACAGCAAAATTAGCGAGTCAGTCGGCACACCGATTGCTTTCGCGGTATATGTGGCGAGGAAGGACTACCTAGTTGTGAGATAGCAGTTCACTGATGTCTATCACCAAAGGATTTAGTGATGTTGCCCATTGGGTAGGGTCAGAAATCATGCTCATCACCCCTTGAGAATCGAGCTCAAGTTTCACCTTTCGAAAGCCAAGGTCCTATGCCAGAGTTAAGCCTGATAGGAAGCCCCATAGTTCTGCAAAAACTGAGGAACACTAGCTTAAATTTTGTACAAAGTCGCCCAGCCAAGTGCCGCAGCTATCTCTAATAAGGCCTCCCACTGAAGCCAAGGAGGGTGATCTTTTCGATGCCTCGTCAGTGTTTAGTTTTACCCAATCCTAGGGAGGTTTCTTCCAACCAAACAAGAGCTCCTGACGAGGTTGCCGACCAAGACCTGCTCGGTGCTGTCACAGAACAGCCGTGTGGATGCGATGATGGGCATACTCCCAGATAATGTGTGCGGGAGAAGTTAGCCACGAGACCTGGGCATCAAATAAAGACAAGTTCCTCCATGACCAGAGGAACCAACAAGCAGTACCAAAAAGCAGGGGCCAATCCAAATTCGAAACCACCGTGCGTTATTGAAGATTGTTGAGCAGCCAGTCATGAGCATTCAAATGGAAGAAGTCTAGAGAATTAGCTGGCAGGGAAAATTGGAGCCATAAACTTCTCACTCTGGGACAATCTCTCACCATGTGTAAGGAGGAATCGTCGAAGTGACAATGGTAACACTCCGTGCTCGTAATGAGGCCCCGGTAAAGGCATTGCTGATTGGAAAGTAAGCGATCATGGGCTAGAAGCCAAAGAACCGACCGGATACATTGGGGGCCAGGCCAGCACCAGACGATCTGCCAGAAACTGCTTGAGTCAGAGGGAGCTTGGTCTATAAGCATAGCATACGCAGAAGCTGTAGTGAACTGGTCTGAGTCAGTTTGTCCCTAAATCCTTCTGTCAAGTCCAATGTGAGGCCTGGGTGGTGAGATACTTGCAATGAGTAAACAAATAGAGTGAGGAAGAGTAAATTGGAATTTCTCCCACTTCCAGTTACTTGAATCATCCACAAAGGACTGCACTCGAAGGTCATGGTCTGGCGGGGCTGTGGAAGCCGTAGTATAGGCGATGAGAGGGCCCATATCCTCAACCCATGGATCCAACCAAAAGCGGGTCTTAAATCCGTTGTAGATAATCCACTTCAGGCCATAGAGCACGTGCGGCTAAATGGTTTTAATGCTTCACCAAGTCATGGATCCACCTCTCGCCTGGAGGGAGGTTGGGGGTTATCGGCATCAAAGTTGTATTTGGAGGAGAGGACCCGCACCCATAATGCATTGGGTTGTGCAATTAACACCCATCCGAATTTAGTGAGGAGGGCATCATTGACTTCACGAATACAACGGAGGTCGAGACTGCCCATCGCTTTAGGGTTACACACGGAGTCCCAGTTAAGAAGGTGCATCTTATGTTGGCCTTAAGAAGATCCCCACAGGAAAGTGTGCATCAATTTTTCCACGTCATCGCAAAGACTCCGTGGAAGTTGAACCGTCTGCATGGTATAGGTAGGGAGGGCCGAGATAACCGCCTGAGTGAGGGTGGCACGGCCCGCCAAAGAAAAGAGGTTAGCAGTCCAACCTGACAGGCGCTGTTGGACCTTGTCTAGAATGTGCTGATACATGCTCCTGCGGACTCGCTCATGAAGTAAGGGAACGTCAAGATAGGGACCTAAGTTGGCAGTTTGTTTAAAGCCTAGCTCGTGGATTAATCGTTGTGCAAGGGAGTGATGAACATTCTTAGAATAGAAGCAGTGGGATTTGGCTTGGCTAATCCGTTGGCCCGAGGCGGTGTTGAACAAAGACCAAATGTCCCGAATAACGTGAACCTAGTCAATTGAGGCTTCTGTGAACAGGATGAGGTCATCCGCAAAGAACAAGTGGGATAGAGGGGGACCCCTTCTGCCGTGTTTAATTGGCTTCCACCGACCTTGAGCACTTGAGTCAGCGATGAGGTGTCCCATTCGTTCCATGCACAGGACGAAGAGGTAAGGTGATAAGGGGTTGCCTTGTCGGATACCTCGGGTAGGAGTAAAGGTGTCACTAAGTTCCCTTGCCCAATTAACTTGCATAGTAACAGAAGAGATGCACTTCATAATGAGGGATATTAGCGAGCCAGGGAGTCCCGCTTCAATCAGCTTATCGTAGATAAAATCGCACGAGAGGCGATCGTAGGCTTCTCAAGTTCAACTTTGACAACTAGAAACCCAGTCTTGCCAGCTTTCCGGTTCATGGTGTGAATGATTTCCTGGGATATAATAATATTATCAATAATAAGTCTCCAAGGAATGAAACTGGTCTGATGCGGGTCAACTAAGGAATTGAGGTACGATTTTAGCTTGGTGATGATAATTTTTGTAATGGCCTTATAAACGATGGAGCATAAAGCAATAGGTCTGAATTGAGTGATCAACATTGGGGAGGGTAGTTTGGGGATGAGAACCATAACCGTACGATTTAGTTTCGATTCCTAAACCTGGTGCCGAAAGATTTGTTGGAAGTAGTTGATCAGGGAGGGTCCAAGAGTGTCCCATTGGGATTGGAAGAAAAGAGCGTTAAACCCATCATAACCAGGCGCTTTATTCGAGGCCATGGTAAAGAAAGCCATCCAAACTTCTATAGGAAAGAGGGGATCGGACAGGGCTTGAGTCGCGCCGGGAGGGAGGGAAGGGAATTGACCTTTAAGAAGAAGACTCGTGGGAGTGGGAGCCTCAGCGGTATAGAGAGTAGCAAGGAAGGTTTTGGCGGTTATGCAAATGCTTGCCAAGTCGGAGTTAATACCGCCCCCATTTCATCAGTGAGCAAGGTAATATGCAACTTCCGTCATCTGGATGTGGTAATCGCATCATAGTAAGAAGTATTTCGATCACCCTCAACTAGCCACTGACAACAAGATTGTTGATTCTAGTACAGTTCCTCTTGGCAAAGGACGTGTTTGAGGTCATGTCGAAGGTGGTTTTCCAGATCCTGGAGAGAGGCAGAATCGCAGTCTTGAGCGATTGTTGGATGCTGGTAAGACGTGCTAGGAGGCGCTTTTTGTGCTGAAAAATATTTCCGAAGGCAGAATGATTCCAATGCTGAAGATTCGTTCCCAGATTCCTAAGGGCTCTACTAACGTTAAGAGTCTGAGGATGCCAATGGTCTTTGACGATTTGGGTGAAGTCGTTGTGTTTCAACCATGTAGATTGGAATCGAAAAGGTCGAGGAGGGTGAGGCCCGTGCGAGGGTGGGAGGATCTGCACGAGTAGAGGGCAATGATCTGATCTAGCAAGAGTCAGTCTGCATCGCCAAGTGAAACGGGGGTCAGTAAAATTGAGATCCAGAAGATGGCAGCACTACACACAGTCCCGAAATTGGCTGTTAATTCTGGCTCTACCGCGTTGATCGTGGTGTTCAAGTTTAGCATTGAAGTCACCCTCAAGCAGCCACGGTTAAGAAGTGGTACTAGCAATTTTACAAAGGTACTTCCATCGGTAGTGTTGAAGGGAAAAAGTGGGGCTCCCATAGACGGCCGTAAAGTGAAAAGACTGGTCCACCCAGGCGATGTTGACATGTGAAAATAGGCAGTGAGCCAAAATAATGTTAACCGTGGTGTTAGAGGTCTAGACTAGCCAGATGCCACTAGAGAAGCCGGTAGCTTCCACCCTATACGAATTAGGGAAAGGCAGGGACCTAATGATTTTTCAGGCTCGAGGCCTACTGGTTTTGGTCTCAAGTAGAACCACAAGCATGGGCTTATGGGTATTGACGTAATTTCAAAGAATGGGTTAGAACTTCTTAATACCAGCCCCTTGACAATTCCATATAAATATGGACATAATTAAAGTTGGGATGGTAAGGAGACCACTAAGGGCTGGGGGGTTCAACGGGGCCATGCATAGGCCCGACTTTCGGGGGAGACCTGGGATGTTGCAACAAATCTTCCATCCTGGAATCTAGAAGCAGCGTGTCTTCCGCAGGCAAAGTAATACCATTTATGGGGTCAGGGGGTTTAGCAGGAGGTAAGTGTTGCAGGTGGGGCAACTGGAGAAGGGTAGGATCATCAGTATGCATATCATCTGCTAGGTTGCCAGAATTTGAAGGGTCAGTGATAGCAGGCGCCAACAAAGGATGGTGGATCACTATATCATTGTGCGAAGGTAACGAAACTGCTAAATGGATATTATTGGAGGTCTTAGGAGTGTCAAGCTCCTCCCTACATACGATGGATGGGGCTTGGGCTGGTAAATGGGCTCTAGGGGTGGGGGAGGAAGTTCTTGGCCTGCTAATGGGGAAGTGTTGGCCATGTGAGTGCTCGGGCCCACGAGGAGGAGAATTGGGCAGGCCATGCTACGGGCTAGTAGGGGCCTGAGTAGGTCTTTGGGGAGGGGGGCCAAAGTTGGAGAGGTGTGTGGAGAGTCCACATTTTTGGAGGCTCGAGAAGCTCCGGTGCTAGCGTTGGGACGTGGGCGAGGAGTAGTCGATGTTGGGTCAGGGCCAACGTCTTTTGACAATGCCTGGGACCGTGAGCCTCGAGTAGCGTTGGCAGAGGTAGACCGAAGCCGGTCCTGTCGTGTGCCTATTGTGGTGGTGGATGGTCACCGCCCTCTCCTCTAGACCTAGAGCCAAGGGCCAAACTCCTCAGATCGTGGTGTCGTTGTTGTCGTGGTGGTAGGTTGGGTGGTTAGTGGTGTCAAAGGGGGAGCAACCTAGACGGTGGTGGAGGCGAGCGGGGAGGATGTGCTGGAGGGACAGGCTGGAGCATCATGGCCGACCCGCCCGCAGGAGAAGTAAATGGAGGGTAACCCCTTGTACGCCACTTGAATTTTTTCTCCGTCGAGTTCTATGATGGAGCGCAGAGGTTTGGTGATATCGATGTCAACAGCTACATGGGTGTATTTTCCCCGTTGCGAGAGTTGTGTAGTGGCGTCGATTTTGACAATTCGATCGACGAGGTTGCCAAGGGCGGTGAGTATGGAGGGTTGGTAGCGGGCTATGAAGAGACCGAGGAACCGAACCCAAGCTATGACTTGGGAGATTTTACCAAAGGAGGGTCAAAAGTCTGAGGTCCAAGGCTGAGCCGATAGCGCATTGCTGAGGATGATCCAAGGCTCTTGGGTAAAAGCAATAAGGTAATCAGCTAAGTGGAGGAAGTTAATTAGGAAGAAATCGTTGTTGATATCAACGATTTTCATAGGTCCAGTTAAGTTCCACATAGAAGTCAGTCTGGCTTGCAGCAAATTGAAACCAATCCAACAGCCTAAGAGCTTAACAACAATAGTGTGTTCCCATTGTTTGTTTAATCGGTATAATGCTACTCTAAATTTAGGATATTTCAATGTGTAATTGGTAAGAGGATACTTAAAGTTGATACAATATCAAATATTAGTAAAAACATATTTTATTTTCATCAAAATTATACATTAAAATAGACATCTCGAATTCGTAAATATCAAATTTTTCATTTAATAGTTCGAATTTTATTCATGGTGTCTTAAATGCAAAAGAAAATGAAATTAAAACTTCATAAATACATAACAAACAATTAGAGACCGAATATCACAAATTAGCACAAGGTCAAGATTTCATGATTATCATCCCCAATGCCTTACACAAGCCCAATTTCGCCTTCAAATTAATTGTGCCCTTTATATATAACATTTGCATAGAACAAAGCCTTGCACATATGATCATTTCGCACACATTTCGCTCTCCTTATAAACCCCCAACTTTTCCTTTTATTTGAATATAATATTTTATTTTTGATGAATAGTATTTTCACTTGAATAGTGATTTTTGGAAAATTA
>JANZLK020000179.1:128280-138435 GCA_026937615.2 Erythroxylum glaucum
CAAAAAATTAAAAGAGACAAGATTCAGGTAATTCAGACACATTAAGAGGAGATATAATGTCGTTTCAATGAGAAGATGAAAGAAGAGACTATATTTAGGGACTTTAAAAAAAGACCTAAAAAAAGCTAAAGAAAGGTGATCATGAAAGATATAACTTTATTAAAACTTACTGAAGATGTAAATTAAAATTTACTGAAGATGTAACTTTCAATAGAAAATTTTAACGTACTAAGAAACAGGTAAAAGACTTCACATAAAGAGGTCCTTCTCTTTCTCGTAATTTTTTTTAAATTTTTTCCTTTGAATCCTATGTCTGGTATTCAGTCTAAACTTACTTAGCCTAAATATTTTATTGTAATAACTTATCTGTTTTATTTATTTACTTGTCTTATTTCTTAATAAAATTGCGTACTTCTAAACTTTCTCGAGTATCAACGAAACCCTAGTTGAATAATTATTATTGTTGTAATTGACCAACTTTATTTTACAATTGGCTTGCCTCAGATAAATAATGGTGTCCATACTTCGTCATTGTTCTAGTTGGTTTTATTTATATTGTGTAGTACGTTGTCGTTTTACCGTAGGAGACTAAGGAGAATATTACTATTCTCTTAATGTTGTTCTTCACGTATCTAATCATCTAATAATTTCTTGATTTTTCCACTTAAATCTAAAGCTTATTATTGATTACTTAATTATGATTCTTAAAAGATTAAGGATACATAGAAGTAGGGATATGATTTTAATTCTAAATCTAACTTGGGACTGTTAATGGCGTGAATGATTAGTTGCTTGGTCATTTACAACTAACCAAAGAACATTGGCTAAATCTCATAAAATCTCGGCTTCTCACATTATTCGTTATTTGTAGTTTTTATGTCAAAACAACGTTTTTGAATAGTATGGGCTGCTTATTTCAGGATTTTAACTTTATATTTTGTGAACTAATCAGCTCCATCCCCACCACAACCACTCATTTCTTCTCTTATATTGGAATCATTTAAGGCTCCATCAGAACAGTAAGTACAGAAGATGAAGAAGATTTATAATAATGGTGGAAATAACTTCATGATAATAATAACACCTGCATTTACATGAACCTGTGTACAAATATACCAATAATGTCCTAATTAGTTTTAGTTTAAAAATGTCTATTTTTGATAGAGAATTTTACATGAAATGCTGATAAAAGTATCTGTGTTCTATGCAGCTGTCTTGGAATTCCAAGGAAGATGCTGCAACACAATTGTGCAAGAGCAGCAACTGATCCAAGGTTGGTTAGTCATAATCATCTACAGCACGCTGTAGCCCGGCTCCGTGCTCTAGCTAGAAAAGCCAGTGCTTTTTTCTAGGTGCTCTGGTGGGAACATCTGTAAATGAATAAAAGATGGTGAGTGAGCTTCACTGGTTTGACAATGCAAGAGCATTCAGTAACAAGCAAAAAGGGTCTGGTTGTTATTGATGTGTTCATTACCTCCACTGGCATACAATGAGTTGTAGTGAACTTCACTCCAGAAGCTAAGCCAAACCTCTAGAAATGCAAAAACAGTCAGATCAGATGTAAATGACAAGTGATTCAACTAACAATCTAAGACAAAGATGAAGGGAAAAAGTTCCTACTGGTTTAAGGACAAGTATGAAAAATAACACACATGATGACTACCTTTGGTAGGATTTTTGCCGTTGGGCATTATCTCGACATAGGAAGTGTCACGAAAAGAAGTGACCAAGCAAATTTTGGCTCCAAACTGAAATTGCATTTAGAAGTCAGCGATCATTCGTAGTAGAAATCAACCACATTGCAATATGATACAAAATTACATTATGCAACTTGCAGGGCTTGAGATATGTAAAGTTAAAACCCTTATTATGAGATCAGTTATG
Organism: Erythroxylum glaucum; assembly: GCA_026937615.2. NCBI lineage: Eukaryota > Viridiplantae > Streptophyta > Magnoliopsida > Malpighiales > Erythroxylaceae > Erythroxylum > Erythroxylum glaucum. The sequence goes on from JANZLK020000179.1 coordinate 130,165, forward strand.
TCTCAACTTCTTACATATGAACCACTTCATGATTGATAAGCTGAGTTACATATAACTCAGAGAAACTCAAAGAATCAGTGGACTGAAAAAAAGGACACCGGGATGCATTAGGTATGGCATTTTCCAATTGTGGAAGGAACAGGTAGTCTACATTCAGACACAAGAATTTGGGGAGTCCAACAGATGCATTAGTAGGCTGATTTGAATCATACAAGTCATGAAGCATGACCAGGTTTATCCCTAGAGTAAGAAGAAAATCCCTCGAGGCTAATTTAGATAATTTGATACCATATTCCAGAAATGTAATTTATGTTTAAACCTTTTCAATACCACAGTTTCATCATATACAAGTATGATGTTGATTGAGTTGGCCTATAACAGGCACCTGGTAGGGTATTGAAGAAGTTTTTTCTTTACTGTAATAACTAGGTTGAGCTTGCTCCTTGTTCAGCATTGTACAAAACTCGCATAGCACAAACATCAAGTAACAAGTTAACATACATTCTTATACATATTGCAAGTGCCAACTTGTTTCCATATGAAGATTCAAATAAAGAATTAGAGTGTGTGCAAGCACTTACTCGGTCTGCTGCTGCTTGTAGAGTTACATGATCACCCCATTCCCCTGATCTAATAGCATACAACATTCATGCATGAAAAGAAATGTTTAGTCCCATATTCATGATATATGCCATCAAATTTTGCAGGAACAAAACTAATAGGCATCACCACAGTAATCTAACTTTTTCATCTGCTTCAGGTAACTTTTGTAGTTCATCGGTACATAACTTTCATATAGTTTTCTGAAATGCTTTAGCTGGAAAAAAAAAAAAGATTAATGGGTATACATTAATAGAATGACAAGGATAGAATGATGAGAAACTATTAAAAACCACAGAAAGCATATCTTCCACAAGAAAACTTACAAATGTCGTTATGCTTGTGTTATCACAGAACTAATAGAAGTCATTGCTAAACCAAAATATTCAATTTGAAATCACTATTTAAGTACTGAGCCGCTCCTAGACAAATCATTATTCAAGCCCTACCATAGCCTTACTGCATATGAGACTTCAGCTATTCTAGAATACATTGACTGAATACTTGATGCATTAGTAGAGATGCAGAGTCCATACCTGCTTGACCACTTGTCTCCTCACATATTTGTGGTGATCTGGATCACCGAACAACTGATCCGCTAATGCTCGGAACTGTAATAGTTAAGTTTAACCAGTAGTTAAAAGCAGATATTGGCACGGGATGTTCATATTGACTTCTCCAAGCTAAGATCAATATTTCAAAAACTAGGTCTAAGCATGAACAATAACGAATATCGAATGCAATTACACACCTGGCAATTTCCATCACCTGCAATTTGTAATTCTGTTAAATCATATGTAGCCAACCTAAACAAAAAACAAATTTGTCAGAGAAAGAAAGTAGACAGACTACTTGCATGCACAGTTCCACCAAATGGAATATATCAGGTAGTGAATACCCTGTATTTAACAAACATATCAATCAGGGACTTTCTGATACTTGTCTATGAAATATGTTCATACGATTGTATGCCACTTAGAGAATCTATACTTGGTGAATCTCATGGAAGAGAGTCAAGGTAAAAAAGTAAAAGTTAAGCGACTGAAGAAAAGGCCAAAGATATAAACCCATACTACAACAGACAAGTTATGAGCTAATGAAGAAAATTAAAGTCAATAGCATACAGGATCAAGTTACAACCTTTCAGACAGTCGTTCATGATCTACGGTTGCATCATTCACATCAGGTATCTCACCATTAACACGTGGAGTGTGCTGCAAAAAGAATGAATTGATAAGGACCCACACACCTAAACAGTTTACTGCAGATTGTATTTGAACAGTTAAAATTGGGATCACAATCATAATGATTGATTTTACTATTACGTTGACTAGAGAATCCCTCTGCCTCCAACGAGACAAGAAGGCTTTAAACTGACATGAGGTGTTCAAGGAAGCTAGTATCCACTTAATTGGGGAAGAAAGTTTCATACATTTATAATGAGAAAATTGGATGTAAACTGCAACTTTTTATGTTACAAAAGAGTGAGGACAAACTCAACAAAAAGGATCACTTGATAATTATTATTTCCTTAACCTTGGCAGATAACTACTTCTTCATGGCTTGGCTTGAATATAATCAACATAACTAAAATCTTTTTGTTAGAGTTCTAGAGGAACTTTTCTTTACCCACTTTTCAGTTCGCCCTAAGGGATTGACGCTGATCAAATAACTACCTAGATTGGTGATTTTGTGCTCTTCCATGAGCATGTTCTCCACCTTAGTTAGTCAGAAATAGAAACTCTTAAACCAAAGATGGGAGTTTGACAAATATTTTGCAGAATTCGTAAGTAAGATCATTCTAACAGCTCAACTAGGTCAGTAGTAACTAAAATCAACTATTGTATTGCTTCAACATTTTAGTCAGTCATTACCAATAAAAGCAAAATGAAGAAATGGAAGGATTCTCATTAAGGACCAAAATACAGAAAACTGTTGATTGATAATTTAGCATGCGCAGAGAGTAAATATCATCAGGTTATTTGAGGAGAAATCAATAATTTGACAAAGGGAATCTACCGGTATAGAATTCAAATGAGAGAGTCTCTTCCCAAGCTTTGCAGCAACTTGAGAATTTTCGTCTTCAGCTAAAATACTGGCAATGGTTTGATCATCTTCTGTACCCGGAATACTGCTATTCAAACTTGAGGTAGAACTTGCACTTGCATTGCTACACCTTTCAGTCATACTACATCATTAACAGTAAGTCAAGATATTAAGAAACTCATACAAGCAAAGACTACACAGATCCGCCCTTCAATCAATTCTTATCAAAATATACACACAGTACATAATGGCAAGAAGTTCCAAAGTGCAGATGTAGAGTGAATATCACATAAATGCATTATGAGTGTTATAAAATGTATAGCAGACTAAAAACGAAAGGTCATCAGCAGCAATAGAGAAAGCTTTGTTTAGATCATTATAACAGTAAACCAGATAACCCACACCATGAGCACTTTCCCACCCCCACCACAAAGTATGAGAAGAACACGGTAAAGTTAAAAGAAATTTCCTTGGATTTTTCAGTGTTCATGAAGTTCATGTAAATCATTGTGCAATTTATGATTTGCTTACATTTTCTGTCTCAATCTCATAGCAACAGGAAGGAGTGCAAATAACCAAACCCGAAAACACAATCTAACTCCAGAGAGAATCATACAAAAATGACATTAAAGAGTAGATGATTTATATGGACGAAATATGGTCCTCAAATCTCAAGAATAACCAAGATCTAATCCTCCAAGATTGGTTAGGAACCTATCAAATGGCTTATTTGCTTGCAAACTAACAAATACATTACAAAGAAGAAATTCAAGGTGTCAAAATGAATTCTCTATAGGAAGCAGTCTGGTATCCAATTGAGCTACAGTAACTAAATCTTTATTCGGGACCATAATATATCTCATAGAGCAAACCTTATCAAGCCAAAGAAGCAATTAAAATATACCTTTCCTATCATCCTTTTCATTTTCTTAGCAGTCAAACAAAGCATAAGACAAAGCATCCAAGTCAACAGCAAGAAAAAGGCAAAACCCGTAAACCAATCGTAAAAAAGACCTGAAACTCAAGATTGAAACAAAGAATCAAGAACACCCAGAATCATACCTACAGTTCAGATTCTGATACAACAGTTAAAAACAAAACTTTCGAGATTCTCAATTGAGAGCAGACAAACAAAATGACAAAGAACGTATCTTTTATCAAGAAAAAGAAACACGAAAGGTCTAAGTACAATACACCAAAATAATAGCAGAAAGAACAGATGAAACAACAACTTACCCAGATGAGAAAAAGAAATGAAGCAAAAAGGAGATTTCTTGGGGAGAACAGTTAGGTTGATGGTAGTTGAAACTTGATAATGGTGAGGTGTCAACCAGGTTCGGAGATGAAGGACTTTGTTATTTGTGTTGGACGAAAAGTAAAATCTCTCTCTCCTCTGCTAAGGATCCGAGGTACATGTTGCGGTTGGTAGATAACTCGTTCAGTTTATACAGTTAACCTTTTGAAGATTACCTTGCAAGTTGGGAAAGATCTTAGCAAGTTCCAGGAAGTAACCGTGGACAGGTTTCGGTTGATGACAAGTTACGGAGTTATGTCATTGGGCTTGGAGTTGGAGGCCTCTGGTTTATGACAAATGTTTTAATTTTGTCTTTACTGTGAGGTAATTCTTGTAATCATGTTTTGACAATTCTCCAACACAGTTGACTGAAAATAGGCGGCTTATGAAACTCTTAAAATTAAAAAAAAAAAAAAAGAAGATAAAGCCCATAATATTAAGGTTCTGTTAGTAAATTAACAGATTCTGCGGAAGATTTTATGTTTCATTCCATTCCTGAAGGAAATATATTACAGTACAAAATTGTGACATGAAGCAAGAAAAGGGCCTATACCAAGAATCCAGGTATCTGAGTTGCATCTGAACTTGCGATCCTGAAAATGTTCCAAGTTTTTTTGTCTTTGGTTTTCAACGCCAAATTTACTGTGAAATTGCCTGAAAACACCAAATATCAACCAGTTTGCTATTTAGAACCTTGGTCCTATCCAAATAATCCAAATCAAGGAGGTCATGAAGAATCGTAGAGTGTTTAACAGACTTGATAGGATCTCTAAGGCCAAAGGAATTGCGGACTCATCAGTTCTCTGGATACCATCAATGAATTCTGTAAGAGTAGACCGTGTCTTTGAGCTAGCCTCCTCTCCCATGGTCTTCTCATAAAGTGTCTTCAATCTACATCCCATCTCATTATCCTCCATCACTGTCTTCAATCCTTCTTCAATATCCTTCAATCCAAATCCGTTTATCTGCACACCTATTCTCCATTTCTGAACTATGTAACCACAATTCAGAAACTGATCCCCTGCCACAGGATAGCACAAAAGCCTCTTCTGACACTGTATGGCCTCCATCGTTGAGTTCCAACCACAGTGTGTGAGATAACACCCGACAGCTTTGTGTTGCAGAACCTCCATTTGCGGCGCCCAAGAAACCACTTTTCCTTGCTTGGACACTCTGTCGATGTATCCCGCCGGCAGCCCTTTTCGCCAACCATCTCCGAGCACCCAAATGAATGGTCGCCCCAAAGCCTCAAGTGTCAGTGCCAGACCCGTCATTTTCCCTTCTCCGATAGGACTAACCCAACTTCCAAACGACACATAGATAACTGAACCAGGGTTTTGCTTGTCTAACCATTGTAAACAACTTGTATCTTCAAGCCAGAAGCTGGGGTTTTTCAACGTTCCATGCTTACTACGCAAAGGTCCAACAGGGAAAACAACTGGTTGTCTGTTTCTGGAGTGGCTGTTGAGAAGTGCACCGTTTTGTGGTTTGACATGGTCGTCGACGGAGTCCTCCAGGAAGGAATTTACCAGAAGCCATTGAACTGATTTTGACCGCTGCATTGTTCTTGTCCAAAACTTGAATCTTGCTATTCTTGCTGAAGGACATCCAATCAACCATGGAAGTTCGTCACCAGATAGTAAAGGCTGGTTATGTAAAAACTTTGCTGGACCAAAAACTTGGGGATTTCCTGCAGCCAAAAGTCAGCGATACTCTTAGAAACAAAGTAATAAATATAATATGTAATAATAGTTTTTTTTCATGATTTTTCATCTAAATCCTCAATTTAGATGAAACAGTGTCTAGTGATGGTTGACCTTGATTAAAACAACAGTTTCTATTAATAGTTTGAATTGTACGAGCATTGTAAATAACTGACCATTATCTGAAATAAGTCCGACCCTTGTCATGTCGGGAATGGCCGAAACCAATTGGTAAGTGGCAAGCATAGCGGGCCAGAATCCAGCGACAGGGACTCCACACCGGTGACCAACTTCTATGGCAGAAGATACCAACAAATCAACAACCATGCACGCTACTTCATCGTCTTCATCAAGCTTGTGGACAATACCCTTCAAGTGAATTGGCAAGCAGCTCTCAATGGCCTTCTCGTTGGCAAAGAAATCACGCGGCGCGTCCATTTGGAGACCATCTGGTACTGATACACATGAAATCTCAATACTCGATATGATTCTACGGTGGATGAACTCCGGAACGATCATTACGGGATCGAATCCATGGCCGAGAAAGGCTGAGGCGAGCTTGAGCATGGGGGTGACGTGGCCTTGTGCAGGATATGGAACTAGGATGATCTTAGACCTCCTTATGGGCTTTATGTTTCCCATTATCTTATGCTTGAAACGCTCAGGTTCTTGCGAGTTATTTCAGAAACTAAACTAAAGATGTGTTCAAGTACCAATGCAAAACCGAATTTATAGTAGTAGACAAGAGAAGAAGAGAAGAGAGAGTCAACTAAGCATGTGCAGAACTTTTGGCCCTTCCTTCGGAGACAAAGCTGTGACTGGTTATATAATTATTGTTGCATTACATCAATCATCCATTCCTTTATTAACAAATACTACTATATTTCTTGTCATGTTACATATAACATTACAATGTAGTGAACATGTGTTCCAAATACTACCATCAAGAAATCATATCTTCTTTTCTTTTTTTTGGTATAAAGGGAAAGTCGAAGCTAATTACATAACAATTCGTGGGACAGATATCCCTGACTGATCCTCAATGAAGAAGTGATGGCACCCGTAGGGTGTAGTGGCAAAAAAAGTAACCCCTACAGTGGAGTGGACTGCCTGGGAGGCCAACCAATCTGTGCATCTGTTGCACTCTCGGTAGACGTGTCGATGTGCAACAGACTAATTGAGGGAGAGTAACTTGTGGATGCCCAGGACAATAGGATTGGCAGCCTGAATGCGGCGCGCAATTGAGGTGAGCAGGGTGTGTACTGCGACCGAGTCTACCTCCAGTTTAATGCGGCGAAAATCCAATTGCCATGGGAGGAGAGACCGGTGTAGACACTCCAGAGTTCTGCAGATAGGGGAGTGCACCAACCGTACGAGCAGATTTGCAATAACTGCGAACTAAATTATCCTAACTTTAGACTAATATCTCACATGGGCACGTATTTCTCACTCAAAACTTAGATCTTATGATTAATTAAAGACTCATTAGGTACAATACCACTCGTAGAGCACTTCTGGGGCCAATATGCCTGACCGCAGAAACTGTTTCATTAGCTATCTATTTCCATTAAAAGGGTATGCAAAAGTTAGGTTGATGGGAACCCTACCCAACCCCATATCCTTTAATATGATATAGAGGGTTGTTTTACTACACGTGACAAATCTAACATGCCAGATGAGATAAGACTTCCATTGATGTGTCGTGGCTTTTCCTCTGTCACACACTAAATAACCCATTTGCTCAGCTTCAGCTTCTACCTTTTAGTGGTAGTGGTAGTTAGCTTTTTTCAGCATTATCTGCTACATAGAAGTTTCTGCAACAGAAAAGTGAGAGCAGTAGTACTTGTTTATACATAAAATGGCATCTTCTTTTTATATCTTACAATTGACATAACTGCTTAAGTCACTCTGGGAGAATAATCGAGTATCAAGGATCTACTTATCCATAATGTTACATCGTCCCGAAAGTGAGAAACATGTGAGAAACGAAGAGTGTCCAAGAACACTCACATGATCAACATCATCATCAATTATGATCCAAGTCCAACATGAGAGAAACATGACAAACTTGCAGACACTTGTTGTCATGTCAAAAGTACAGATTATGACCTGTTAAAGCAAAGAACAAAACATCTTTTGCAGATGGTGAATGTGCATTGATTGGTTAAGAGTTTGTACACTTGCTCTCTTGCCTAACTTGTCATGAATTTTGGCCCTTTCCATAATTGTTTTTAAAGAAAACGGCGGCCTGAAAAGAGACAACCCAAACGTGATTTTCATGAATGGATTTTGATCACCCGAGAAGTGGAAGAGATGACGTGAGCGCAATTAAGGGTTGAACAGAACATGATTAATCACTGATAAATTCAAGAATTTTATGAGATTTCTTTCATTTGCTAAAGCAACTTGTATTTTTTATTTTTAAAAAATCGTTATTTATCAAAGATTATCAGTTAACCGGGCTACATGATATGATCATATCAATCTAAGCTAATATAATTATAATAGCATGTTAAAGGAGGAAGTTAGTCTGTTTTTTTAATTATATGTGATAATTTTTTAGATAAAAATAAAATTAGTGTGATGAGTGAAATTTTCCTCAAAATATATTATTTTTCTTGTAATTAA
>JANZLK020000179.1:163210-177190 GCA_026937615.2 Erythroxylum glaucum
GGAAATAACAAAAACATTATTGCTAGAATTTGCTTCATCAACATGCTAGGTGTCACCAATTTTCAAAGACATATGTCTTAAAGCATGGATTCCACTTGCCCATTTCATATGTTGCCATTAATCCACACATTAAATTGCCATATGTCACCAATTAATCAGTCCATATGTCGCATTATAATTAGTCCACATGTCACACAATAATTGGTCCATTTGGCAATTAATTGACTATGCCAAATGTCACCCAATTATAGGTGTAATCATCCTAATTTTTTTATGCATCAATTTATCCTACACTTGACATTTTTTAATCCAATTGTACATATTAATTCATCAATCTCCTAGTTAATAATAATTAATTCCAATTTACTAATTGGGATCCAATCAAACCAAAATTCGAAACATAACAATTCATAATCCACATTATAGTCACTTAACATTTTTCATACCCCAGGACATGTCAAATGAGTGCATATACTTAAAAAGTGGACAAATATCATTTAGTTTATGAATGTTAATGTTATGCATGTATATGCAATGCTTGATCTAAGGTTGAACCCTAAGCAAGTTTTGGAAAACAGGATATTACATTAGGAGCTTTAGTAAGTGCTAACTCCTCTAGTACTTTTCTGAAAGAAATCAAACAGGATTGTATCACTCATTAAGAAGCTGAAGACCTATTTAAGCCGATCAGGATATCATAAATTGAATATACCTTAAAATCTTTGAATCCACATAAGGTCCTTGGCCTAAATGACGTCAACTCATATTTTTTCAGCAAGTCTGGAACTTGAATAAACATCTTGTTAATGATGTTATCTTGGAATTCTTCAACAAAGGAATCCTTTTATTTGAGCTCAATAGTACATTTATAATTCTTATTCCTAAGAGTGGTGAGCAGTTGCACTTCTCTAACTTTTGACCAATATTTTAAAAACCAAACTAGACCCATTGATTCAACCAAAAATAATATGAATTGACTGGTTGTTTAGTTCGATTTCATTTAATAACCTTTATATATAAAAATTCGGTCGGTTTATTAGAGAATCGGTCGAAACCGCTTGGTTGATATACCTAAACTATAGAAATCAAAAATTAAAATCTCTCCTTGCCTTTGGTCTTCACGATCTTCACTTAGCTTCGCAGATCTCATCGTCGTCGCTTCCATTTCTGGGTAAATAAAGGTGATTGTTTTGGATTTCTCTTCTCCCTTTGGTGTTTCATTTGCTCTTTTTCTCTGTGCTCTATGGGTTTTCCAATTTTTCTTTGTATCCTCTTCTTCACAGTGACAATCACTAGGTTGGAGCTTATTCTCAGAGATGGTAGATGAATGGGGGGCATATAAGTATGGTTAAGGAAAAGCACATCAATTTCTCGACATTAAGGTGCAAGCATTAGCCTAACTAGGTAAACATAATTAACATGCACTTAAATTTATCTATCTAGCCTGAGGATGATGTCAAAAAAGTGAAGGGGTCTCTGACTGTCCATCCTCTCGATGGAAATACTTGGTTAAAGACTTGAAACTTTGATTTTCTAGAGTCTAGAAAGGAGCAATTTTCCAATTTTCAGCCTTTTGCTAATGCTATAACTTTTGGAACATTAGGGGTTATAACACCAACACATAACGATTTTTGTGGATTAATATTAAAGAGTTTGATTGAAGAAATAAGAAACGATATCAAATAATACAGGAAAATATGGAGTACAAGTGGTTGTTCTATTATGGTTAAAGAATCGACTTTAAGAAGCAGGAGAACTTAGATAAACTTTTTGGTATATTATTCTAATGGCAATGTGTTCCTCAAATGTTTGGATGTTTCTAACATTATGTATTTTGCGGATGGTTTATATAAATCCATTAAACAAGTGGTGGAGAAAGTTAGATTTAAAATGTTATGCAAGTGATTACCAATGGTGAAAAATGTTACAATGTTGTTAGGGAAACATACTTTCCCCTTGTGCAACTCATTGTATTGATTTAATACTCAAGGATTTTGGAAAGATGGAATGGATAAGTGCAGTTATTGAAAAGGCTAAATCTATAACTAGATATATTTACAATTAAAATATGGTTTTGGATCTTTTGAAAAGGTTTACTTTAGGCAATAATATTGAGCTAGAGGACCAACTCATTTAGTTACTAACTTTACCACATTAAAGTAAATGGCAGAATTAAAACTTAATCTACAAACCATGGTTACATCACAGCAATGGTTGGACTATCCATATTATAAGGAAATGGGAGGATTGACAATACTAGACATTATAAGTAATTGATCATTATGGCCTTTTTACATCTTGATTATCCAATTAACTAGTCCACTCTTACAGCTTTTTGTAATAGTTGGCAGTGAAAAAAGGGTTGCAATGAGATATTTCTTTGTAAGAATATATAGAGCTAAAGAGACAATTAAAAAAGAACTTGTTAAGAGAGAGGATTATATGATTTACTGGAACATTATAGATCACAGGTGGGGACAGCAACATCATCCTCCTCTTCATGCTGCAGGTTTCTTTTTAAATCCCAAGTTCTACTACAGCATAGAAGGAGATAAGCATAATCATATTATATCAAAGTTGTTTGATTGCATAGAGAGGTTGGTTTCCAGCACAGAACTGCAGGATAAGATTGTGAAAGAATTAAATGTATACAAGAGTGCTGTGGGTGATCTTGGAAGAAAGATTGCTGTTAGAGCCAGAGAAACTTTGCTTCCAGGTGCGTGGCTGTCATTAGATTGATTGTTGGTTCAGGCACCATATGTACTCTAGTCCTTCAAGTTTTCATGTTGTTAAAATATATGGCAGACATGCGTCAACAGCCATGTGCACCAGTAAGAATTCCTGGGAAAAGATTCCAACAATGGGAAGTATGTATTAAGTTGTTGATATGTTGTATGTAGGACACAAAAGGATGCCAATTAAAAGATCCTTTTTGTTGCAAAATGAGAGGTACTTCATGAGAAATCATGATAGGCATAAATTTGGCTTGCATAATGTATAAGATAGGACAAACATCTATTTATGTTCTACTGAGAGAACTTTTCCTTTCTGCCATTGATTGTATGCTCTAATAACTCAAGCCTGTATTTTCAGCCGAATGGTGGAATACATATGGTGGAGGTTGCCCAAATTTGGCACTTCTAGCTATTCGTATTCTCAGTCAAACATGCAGTTCCATCGGTTGTAAGCACAGTCTTATACCTTTTGAGAAGTTATATGAAACTAGAAACTTCCTCCAGAGGCAGCGACTAAGTGATCTTATCTTTGTCCAGTACAATTTACGTATTAGACAAACGTAAGTGGTGTATAATCTTCTTTACAATGAAGTCAGAAGGGAGAGGCAGTAAGTCTTATCCTTTTGCAAACTGGCTTTTATTAGGGTTGATTGGAGCAAAAGTCAGATACCAATGAATTTTGACGAAGTTAATTCTCTGGAAGACTGGATTGTTCCAAATGAGCTTTGTTTAGAAGACTGTGGGAATTCAGATTGGACATCACTTTTTCCTACTACTGTCAACTCAATGCCAATGCGGTCTTCAACTGATGAAACTGAGAATTTGGATGCTGGTAATTGTAGTTTTTGGTTTTCGAAAATCTCAACTGAATCAAACTTGCCTATTATTTACACTAAACTCGTTGGTAACTATGCAGGTTTTGATGACTTCGAGATTTTTAATGGGTTGAAGGAAGTTAAGTGGGGGAATGGAGATGAAAATGTAGGCTACTAATTCAGTGGAGCGTGGATATATAAAGATCATGTTTTGTACATTGTCTTGTCGAGAAAGGTAATGTAACTAAACTATCTGGATCTCAAGATACTACCTGGACTGTTTCATCGTCATTTATGTTCACTAAGGAAGTTGGAATAGGTGTGAAAATCAGCACTTACCTGATGTTGATATTTAGGAGAAACTCCACAAATTCGATAAGATCTGAAATTATAGGATTGGACTTCCAAATGCTGATTATCCCTTTTCTTGTTTGAAGAAGTGAATTTTCCTTCTGTTTTGCACAAGAGCTGAGGAACTAAAAAGAACATGTAATTATTCAGAATCATCCTTACACCTAGCATTTTAAAATTATCTGAGTATCATCAATCAAGCCACAATTCTTACTCTTAGCATTTGATGAATATGAAGCCAGATTCCACTAAAAGATAAATATATATACAAGAAAAGGTGGTCCAACTTACTTGAATGTTGACACTGGGTATCCGTAAGATTTTTATCTGTAGGCGTATTTCAACGTTATACATTTCCCGTTGTCCTTTTTTACAGTTTCCCTTTTGATAAATGGCCATCTTCTTGCTTTTTCAGATCAGCTGGTTTAGGGTTGGCCCTATCTTGAAATGGAGAAGAGTATTATAACATGATAATCATAGGCCCACCTTCAGTTGAATGTAATTTGTGCACAACTTTCCGTTCTAGTTTGCAGGAAAATTTCATTGGCATGAGTTAATAGTTTGATTATTATAAATACATTTAATTTCGTACAATTTCCTGAGCTGATGGTAGTCCAACTGGAATACTTCTGGTTAATGATATAAACCTGCAGAACTTATTTGCAGATCCATTTATATATTTTGACTGAAAGGTTTTAGGTATGTTAAACCTTATTGGCACAAAAATTCGTGGCAGCTCAAGGTGCGATATGGAGAGCTAGTTTAAGGGTTAGAAATGTTTGTTAATCCAAGCAAGATTTTGGAGTTTCGACATCAGAGGGAAATGGTGAATGGTGTAACTCTATCCAAGTTCTCACTCTTGGGAAACTATTTCAGTAGGACCAGAAAATTGAAGATCAGCGTAAGGTTAGACACTGGTTTCATTTCATCTGTTTATAGCTTACACCTTCCTCGTTGACAAAAATAAAATTGAAAAATGCTAGAGCATTTAGTTGTATCTCTTAGTTTTGATTTCTGTTAATGTTTGCCTGAAGTTTATCAAATTAGGACGCTTTTGGCTACAATTGTTGAATTTATGCCAACTGGTTACGTGTTTTTTGCTCGGGAGATGTGATTCGATTACATTTCCCACATATATGGACTCAAGCCTCCATTAGTCATGAGATTGTTAATAAGCAGGAAGAGTAGCTAAGGAAGGAGCTTTCAACACTTTGCAATCCAATCAAGAAAATTCAATGCAAATTTCACATGAATCCGACATCTTTGGCTATGCACTCAGGTGAGGGATAGGTATGAAGAAAATACTCCCCGACCAAACACTAAAGACCTAAGCTTGGCAACATTCAAATAGAATTCTGTGCATAAACTTGTATAAAAAACATGGCACCTGGAAAACAATATTGAAAAGAATTGTTCACTATACTGGCAAACTAAAAAATCCACGGCCCCGTGATCAGTACCTCTTCCCGAGAATTACACCAACGATGATAGATATCAAAGCCACTCCCCAGATGAACTTCAATGTCGTAGCAGGTGAAGTATCTACTGTTTGCACCCGAGAAGAAGTTTGTGCAGATTCAGCTTCTAATTTTTTCTTGGTCTTTCTTTTGATTGGGGTAGAAATAGTTGATCGAATGTCTCTGGATTTGACCTCTATTCCATCCTTATGCTCAGCTGTATTGCTCCCATTACCCTGCAACATTGTTTATCATCGTAAACAAGAGTTTGACATCATAGCTTACCTACTTCCAAATCCATATGTAGATACATTTTCATTTTATGCTTATATAGATTGATAAACGCATGCAAGTAGTCTGATGCATTATCAGAAGGCAGCTATCTGTCAGGAGTCCTTTTCTCTGGCTTAAAAGAACAAAGAGTTGCTATGGAGTCAGGGGATGAATGTAAACTGACCTTCAGTAATTTAGCATCAGCCAGCTGCAACTTCTCTTCAAGCTTCTTGACTTGCTTATCCAGAAGCATGACTTCCTTGTTTTTGGCATCAAGGTCTTCAAGGGATTTCTTCAGAGCTGCTTCTCTTTCTAACTCTTTCTGAGAATTCGCTTCCTATTTGATTGGAAATCAAAGAACATATCCAGGAGGTCATTGATAAAAGATAAAATCAACATTTGCGATTTGATTTCCCATACCATGTTATGCAAAAATAAAGAAATATTACTTTACTTTCCTTTTACTGTAAAAATCTCCTCTCTAAATCAAGCATAAGACCTCACCATTTGTTCTTGAAGCTCCTTGAGACGGGCTTGCAAGGTTGATTTCTCATCAATCTGTGCCTTGAGAGACTCAATTTCAACTTTCAACGCATCTTCATTTGCCTTATGTTCTTTCAGTTGTTCTTTAAGCTGGACTATCACTGATTGAAGCTCCTTCTTTGCATTTTGATATGCTTCACTGAGTATGTTGTTCTCGTCCGTGACTGAAGATATCTGCAGCAAGGCAGTTTATTTTGTCGGATGAGAAAATTGTGACATAATAAATGGCAACGAAAAGATTATTACAAACCTGAGACTTTAGTTTCAGCCCTTCATCTGTAAGCTGGTTCGTTAAATCTTCTATGGCCTTCTTTGAAGTTTGAAGCTCTTCAACTACCTCACCCTTTTCACAAAGGGCTGTAGAGAGCTTCATTTCTAGATCACTTAGTTTTGACTCTTGTGAAGCCAGATCCTGAATGAACTTCAAGTTTGCCTCAGCTAAGCCACCACTTTCCTTTCCAAAGTGACCAGATTTGGTTTGCATCTCTTCAACAATGCTCTCTAGGTGTTTTAATTTCAGTAGGGTCTCATCCAGCTCAAGTTTTCGACTATCAGCAATTGCAGATGCCTCATGAGTCTGTTCTTCATACAACTTTATTTGGCCTTTAAGTACATTTATCTTCTCATTCAAGTATTCTCCTTCATCTTTCTGAGCGAGTTTCTGAATGGTCTCTTGTAAATGTGTTTCGACATGCCTCATCCGAGCCTCGGTTGCAGAATGAAGTTCTATTGCTCGTGTGTGCTTATCTGTTATATCTGATATGGCGTTCATGTGAGAAGTAATTTGGTGAGCTGTGGTTTCCTTTTCCGAAAAGGTAGAATTTAAAAATTCCTCAAGTTCATCAATCTTCATTTTAAGCTGATTGTTTGTCTCGAGCAATAGTTCATTCTCTGAGGAAGTGTTAGAAGCCTTATTTTTGTTTTCCAAGATCTGACCTTTGAGCTGTTCATTAGAGGTTTCTGAAGACGCAATTTTCATGAAAGACAAGTCCAGAACTTCCTTCAATGATGCATTCTTTCCGGCTACTTCAGCCATCTGCCCTTCTAATGACTTTACTTGGCCGTCAAGCATCTTTAGTTTCTCAGCCTGGGATTTTGCCTTAACATCCTTTTCGTTGAGTTTTGCTTGGGCTTCTTGAAGCTTGATACCAAAATCTCTTGTTAGTAATTCGTGTAATGTTTCAACCTCTGATTTGCTTGCAGTGGCATGCTCTGATAGCTTCTCTTGTTGTTCAAGTTGTTCCTCAGAAATCTTGAGCTTCAGCAGCTGACTAGTCTCTCTGGTTTCAGCAGCCTTGAGACCATTTTCTACCTGCTCTAACTTCTCTTGGACAACAGTTAATTCATTGCGCAAGATCTCCACATTATTCTCAGCTTCAACCAGCTTCAAACTTGAATTGATTGACACTACTAACAACCTTTTCTTTTCATCAGTCTGTGAATTCAAGCATTCAGTTAAGTCCCTTTCCTTATCATTTGCCACTTGCAGTGCAGTTTCAAGGTTTGATGCTCTCAATTGGAATGCCTCAAGTTCAGATGTGACTTCAGATATTTTCTCAGCGTATTTATTGCAATCTATTTCTGCATCCAAACATTTTTTTTCCAGTGTACTGATCTGCTCCTCAAGTTCTTGAATTCTGTATTTCTCCGCTTCAAGTAACAACTCCAACTCATTCACCTTTTTTCCAGCATCCTCTGCTTTGGAATGAGAACTTTGGAACAAATCCTCAAGTTCCAAGCTGCACTGATGATTCATGTTTGCTCGGTTCTCATGATTGGCACATTTATCCACCGATGTCTTCAACTCATTCTCCAACTCTGAGTTGCGCAACTTTGACTCGTTCAAGGCAGATTCAAGATTACTTATCTTTTCCTTGTATCCCTGCATGTCACCAATCAACTGATTCTTTTCATCCTCCACCTGTTTCAGTGCAGCACTAAGTTCATATGCCTTTTCTGAGAATTCTCTCACCTCTCTCTCAGCGTCACTGCTTTTTAGTTCGACCAAATTTAACTGTTGCTCAAGCTCCAGAATTCTCTGCTCTGCTACAATATAGTGAGATTCAAGCTCTTTTAACTGTGCGTTTGCCTGTTCTGCTGATTCATTTGAAACCTTCATTAAATCCTCAAGCTCCAGGTTCCTTTGGGTGGCTGTTGTGGCTGCAACTCTAGATTCATTATGGAGATCTTCCAGAGACTTCAATTTCTGTTCAAGCTCTACATTGTTAGATAAAGCTTGGGACAAAAGAGAATCGTCTTTGTTGAAATTCCCATCTGAAATCTTCAACTTTTCCTCAAGTTCTTGGCACTGCTTCTTCAGCTGTGCTGCATTGTTAGTGAGATCAGCCACAGTAGCTTCAAGAGCTTCTTTTTCTTTAACTATTGTGGCCAGTTCCTCCAGTACAGTTGAGACCTGTGCTTCCTGGGATTTTGCACCAGCTTCAACCAATTCCCTAGCATTTACTTCTGCCTCCAACTTAAACTTTGTGTCTTCCAACTCAGAGGCCTTTGCTTGTAGATCTTCTTTAGTTGCAGTAAGTAAACTCTGAAGTGCTGAGAGCTCATCCTTCACCTGAGATTCTGAAGCTTTCTTTAGGTCCAATTCCTGGGTCAATTCATTTACAAGAGCTTCCTTTAAAGAGTGCGTTTGTTCTACGTCTAGAAGTTGTGCTTTTGAAAGTGCCAACTCTTCTTTAGCTGCTGAAAGTTCTGTTGTTGTGCTCTTAAGTGCTTCTTCAACTTTCTGGTTTTCTGTAATCTTCTCATACAGGGCCTTGACTTCCTCCTGGAGCGAAGTCATCTGATCTTCCATTTCTTTAGCACTCAGTTTTGTTACCTCAAGTAGCCTCTCCAACTCCAAGGCTCTCTGCATCTCAGATTCAGCATGTGAACCATTTTGCTTATGCAGTTCCTCAAATTTCTTTGTCTCACCAACAGAAACTTGTAGCTCATTTTCCAATTCCTGCATCTTTTTCCTCGAGTTTTCAAGCTCAAGGCTAAGACCTCCAAATGCTTCTTTGACCTCAATCAACTCCTTGTGCTTGTCTGCTTGAGCTTGTATTGCGTCTTGCAAGTTGTTGAGATGTGAACTATATTTTTCTTCAGTTTCAATTATCTGCTCTTGCAATTTCCTGTGACTGAGTTCAAGCTCCTCATAACTTTTTTCACTTTCCTCCAATTTCTCCTTTGCTAGTAAAACCTCATCCTTTATCTTTGTGCTCTCAGATTCAGAATGTTTTAATTCCCCTGCTACTCTTTCCAATTCAAGCTCTAGTTCCTTTATCTTCTCTTGAGATTCTAGCAAGTCCCTGTCAAAACTTACGATTCTTTCAACCACAGATGACTTTTTATCCTCTGCAAATGTGGATTCTGCTTTGTGTGATCCATTTTTCACATCAAGTGATTCCTTCTCCACTTTTATGAACTCCCCATCAGTTTCATCATCATCTTTCTTTCCTGCTTTTTGAACCGGTGGCAAGTCCCCGTTTGCTCCCTGTATTAACAGCATAGCACAAGATGTCACTAAGACGAAGTACAAGTGATTTTCTTCAACCTAAACATTTCTATACCATCTTATAACAAATTCTTATAGTAGATACAGGTCATAAGTAATGAAAGTTTCTCCTATAAATCTAAAATTAACAGCAGTCAGTGTAGCAGAAAAGAAACTTGAAAGAGCAAAGAGGCTTCAAAGAATAAAGGAATGATTGCACTATAAATGTTCATGTAAAGAGTAATGATTGAATTGGTACAAGTTTGATAAGATTGCAGCCAATATGCAGCCTTTCATAACAAACTTCAAATTTAGATTAGGGTTACTTCCTGTAAAAAGAAATTTCATACATTTAATGCCTAATCACACAATGACTGAATCATGTATCTTGTCAAAGCATTTACCTCGATAAGATTATCTTTGTCCCTGATCTCAGCCTTCGCCGGAACTTCTGGACTCACAAGGGTCTCTTCCTCCATAATTTAACTAGGCTGCTGCAAAACGCAAGAACATCATATTAATGACAAGGATGTGGTATAATGATATTATCAAACATAACAGGAGTTTCCAATCTCTAACAAGCATTTTGATGTCTTATGGAAATCCTTGTACTAGGTTGCAAACACTAACATTTGGTTCATACCAGGATCCTACCTTATCACAAAATTTTCATATTATAATTGATTTCAAAGACTTGTTAGTCACCAATACTACATTTCTTTTTTTCAAAAAAAAAAACTGCATTTCTTTGAAACATTATTATTAATCTAAAAGAACTAAACGAGTATTAGTGTACATACAAAAGTGAATTCATGACAGAAAAGAATATAAAAGGGTAAGAGAACCAGAATAGCTGATGTCAAGACGTTATCTTTGACGAGGATGCCAAAGTAAAAAGAACTTTGACTGTGAACCAAGGTGGGCAATCTACAACAGAATCATATTATAAACAAACAACTTTATTAATTTATATATTTTATAATAAAGAAGTAGTCTTTTTAGTAAACCTATAAATATTCTAAGATTCCCACATTAGCAAAAACATAACAGCCTGTGTCTTTTATCTTTTTATCGTCGTCCCTAGGAAAAAGTGCACCCTTTCTTTTACTTTCCTGACCTGGACAACAGTATCCACCATTTTTACCCTTTACCTTCTTAGTTAAAACCTCGACCAAAAGTTTACATCTCATAAATTGTTACATTGATCATTAAAATGCCGCTGAAACTCAAAGACCTACGACAGGAAAAAAGAAGAATAAGATTACAAGCACGGGCATGACAACACAAAAGTAATGAAATTGCAACGTAATGATGGTTTCATGAGAACTTGATCATAATTCATATGCTCTAGTGCTATCCAGAACCACATTAGTACTTGTGGGGATCATAGTACACTCATTATGGTTTACAGATGTATGAGGGTAAGAAGCTAAGGAGGACGGCAAAACCCTTAAAAAAGTATAAACACAACATAAAAGAATATTAATTAAATGAATCTAACTATTGAAAGAAAACATTCCAAGATCACCTAAGCTACTGTCCCTGATCTACCATATGATGGTGTCATGTGAGACCACTAACCTTGTGGGTCCTAAGAATTCTTTGTTTTTTACTTTTGTTCCTTCTTTTCTTTTTGAGTGAAAGTTGACATAAACCAAAGAGAACACACTGTTCATTATCCATCATTACTCACCTGGACAGCCTATAGGTGATCTCGTTCATTAAACAAAACAAACAAACAAAATTGCCTCCTCCAAAAAAGAACACTTAATTCCAAATGAAACTCTTCCACTGAAGATATCTTCTAATATATACAACCAAAAACAGAAGGCATTGTTGGAGTTGAATCCTACTACAAGAGGCAACACATCCCAATCTCCATCTTCTTTTCTTGCTTATTTCTACTTGATTTCTGAATATCAACAATTACACTTTCTCTATGCCGAATTCGTTTATCAGCTTGCTGCTTTAAGTCAAGTCGTTTAATCACAAACAAAAAAGTCCCCTTAAAAACTATTCATGAAGTTGTCCACTCAGCAAATCTGTATTACATATTACTCGTCACACCTTATAGTTTAAAGATATTTTTTGCAAGTCAAATGGCAATAGCAATATGAATCTACTCTGAATTTTCAGATTAACATTCCTCAACGAGTGTCAAAATTAAAATTAGGGTCATTATTTGCTATGATAATAATGATGACCATACTACTAGTAAGTGGAAAAACATAAAGGCAGAGATATGTCATTCTCGTTCTTATAATAGTTTGCAAAAAACCAGGACAAATTGGTTGGACAGAAGAAATGCCAAGAAAATAAAACAAAACAACGATTCTGCAGGCTATATTCACTCTCGTCTTAGCCTTTTGTTCTCTGCTACTTCGAAGCCGCTTTAGAGGAAACAAAAACAATTAGCTAAACGACAAGCTAGGAGTGGAAGAACCAAAAAGTTCGCCTTAGATAGCAACACTTCATAAATCAGGTCAGACTACATACCCTATACGTTACTTTTTGATCCCCAGGATGATCGTCTAAGTACCTTCCAAGGATTTATTTCCTTCACCTAAGCCCTCGTCAAATAAAATTAAAAAGAATGAAGGCAGAAAGATTTTTATTACAGGTTGCTTTTTGAGCTAGAAGAGAGAAAGTTACACTAATGATCAGAGAACAAAGAGTGACCAAAGAGGCAGTGTCAGAGGAGGTGATGAAAAAAGTAGCTGTTTTTGGCCTTTCTGTTATTTTCTTTCTGACCTATGATTTTCTGGGAGACTCAAAGTAAAAGAATGAGCTGATACTATAATCAGATTGCAGAGGACCTCCCAATCAGGCAACTCAGCAGAAGAAATCAACTGAATGTATAAACTCACCGAATCTAAACAGTACGAAAGCAACGTAGAAATAAAATTAAAGAGAAGGGAGAAGATTAAAAAATAAGGTAAAATTGATCACAAAGTAGCTAAATCACTAACCAAAAAAAGAAAGATAAAATTGATCACAAAGTAGCTAAATCACTAACTTCTTGACGATCAGCAATCACGATCTTCATCATATAAGGATCATTAAAAGAAAGTGATAAGCCAAAACAAAACCAAGGTAGCGCATTTGATAATCATTTCCAAATCAACAGATATAGCTAACATAAAACAAAAGAGAAGTGGTAGCAGAAGCAGAAAGCAGAAATGGAGAACAAAAGATTCAATCTTGCGACTGTACACACATCAAACAACCAAACAAACAAAAACCCAGAAAAGAAAAACGAAGAAAAGAATGGGATGAGATCACCTGCAAGAGAGAGCGGAAAAATAGGTTCCTTTGCTGTGAAGAAAAATTCTTTAAATATATGAGAAGAAATGGAATGGAAATCAAATGAGTTCTTGTGAGATGAAGCTCAGAAATTATTATTATTATTATTTTTTGAAAAAGAGATGAAGCTGAGAAATTGTAAGTGAGAAGAGAGGGAGAATCTTTAGAATATAAAGCTGGACAAGGTGAGGACTGAGGAGTGGAGTCCACTTAGAATAGGGAACAGATCCTCTGTCCAATATTACCCTGTATTATTCTGTTCATGAAATCTCAACCATTTATTTTGTGAGATTCACGTGGGATCCATGCGGGACCTACACAGAATTTATATAAATAAACGGCTGAGATTTATTGGACATAGTAAAACACCGTAACATTGGACAGGAGATCTGGACTCCTTAGTATAGTAGGTTGGTCCCTGTAGCAGCAAGCTTGTCTTTGATTGGTTGGCTTTAAACACTGCCGCCTTTTGATCTACTTCAGGTTTTTGCCTTGGCTATACATATTAACATAATCCAATTATTTCCTTTTTCCTGACTAATTAAATCAAATTTTATTTCAGTTATATGGTTTTATGCCCCACAATCTGAACTGGCTCCTCCACATAACTCAAATTGCTGGCAACCTCAATCTCCTGAGCTGGAATCACATGGTTCGGGTCTGACCGATACCGTCTAAGCATACTCACGTGGAAGACGTCGTGCAACTGCGACATCTCACTCGACAAAGCTAGCCGATAGGCCAGTGGTCCTATCCTCTCAAGGATCTCATAGGGACTAATGTACCTAGGGCTCAACTTACCCTTCCGACCAAATCTCAGAACACCTCTCCACGGAGACACTCGAAGGAACACTCTATAACCCACAGCATACTCCATCTCTCTCCGATGCTGATCCACATAGCTCTTCTGCCTATCCTGAGCCGCCTTGATGTGACTCCGAATCAACTGTACCTTATCCACTGTATCCTGGATCAGCTCGGGACCCTCGAGCATCCTCATGCCCTCTTCA
>JANZLK020000179.1:221098-238057 GCA_026937615.2 Erythroxylum glaucum
CTAGTACTGCTTCAGTGAACAAGTTAGCTGTGATCTCCCAAGTTTTTTGAAAAAAATCTAGTAGTGAACCCACCAGGGCCTGGAGCTTTAGAATGATATAAAGAAAATAAGACCTCCTTAACATCCATACTAGTGAATGGAGCAACAGACAGATATTCTTTGATATCCTGAGATAAAGGATTATCAAAGAGATTACTAATATTCATAAGAACTGTCTTCAATGCCCATGAGCTATAAGAAGAATTCCCTTGTGAGCCTTGATAAAGTTTCATGATCAAAGAAAGAGTTTCCCAAAGAGTCTTTGAGTTCCACAATCATATTCCTATTCCTTCTTACAAGAAAAGCAGTATGGAAGAATTTGGTGTTTGAGTCACCATCTCTTAGCCAATTCATACGAGCTTTCTGCTTCAAAATAGAATTATACAAATTCAAAGCATCCTGATGAACCTTCAAATGATTACCATTAGGGGATTGATAGCAAGCCTTTTGAGCCTCACTAAGCAATTATTGAGTGATCTTAATTTGCCTTTGGTTCTGCCGGATTCTGGCGGAACGGTGCGTTGCCGTTTAGCTCCATAGGATCAATGGCAACTCGTTGAACTTCTGCGTTGGAACACCTGCAAAACAAAGAAGGCACGTCGGGGGTTGGTTCCCGATTAGCCCCTCCGACGCTCAAGTGAGTTTTCTGGTGAAGATGTGGCTGCGGAATGCAGAGAAAGCTAGGTTATGATTTGCGTACCTGGATTACGATGAAACTATACCTTATATAGTGCATGTGCTAGGTTTACGAGTTCACGTTTGCATGGAACTCTCTCACATGCGGACGGGCTGAGGAGAGCGTGGATCGGGCTTGGGCTTGAATTAGCCATTAGGTATGAGGCTAACCCTTGAAGAATGGACCGATCGGCCCACGAGTCGTTTTGACTGGGCTCAGGCCCTGCACGACCGACCCGACCAGCCTCTTATTAGCATTAGAGAAAGCTTCGAAAGAATGTTTAACCCTTCTCAACTTTTGCATTAGCTCAAATGATTTAAACCCATCAACATTAAAGTTCTAGCCAGATTCCACCAAATGCAAGAAACCATCCTATTGTGAGAGGCCATTAAAGAATTTGAAAGAAGCCCTTGGCTTCTTTACAGCTTTGATATTTTGAATGCTAATAAATGAATGATTTGAAAAAGAATTTTTCCCAAATTCATCAAAAGAGTGAGGATACCGAGCCAACCAACATTGGTTAACCAAAGCCCTATCGAGCTTTTTCGTTATAAGAATATGGTCATTTTGTTTGTTAGTTCAGGTAAATAGCCTCCCCTTGAATTTCAAATCAGTAACTTTAGCTTTGTGAAAAAATTAAGCTAGCTCACTTCTTGTTGCAATATGAAACCCCCGTCCTCCTTCAACTTTCTGATAAGTGAGAATACAATTGTAATCTCTAATTAATAGCCGAGGTTTGGTACTAATAACTGCAATAGATTGCAATTTATTCCTTTGAAATTCAAAATTGTAAGGATAAATTAATGAAACATCAAAATAACCACTGAAAATTTGACTATTGGTTTAATTCTGAATGACTGTTAACAATGACTAATGCTTTCTACAAAAGTCTTTTCCCAAATTGGACATTTAACAATTTGTACTTTTGGAAGATTTCGCCAAGAAGTCATATTAGAAGTTGCTTAGAGGTCGTAATCCATTAGCTCCTGAATGAAGTTCCTCGGTTCTCTCATCATCTCCCTAAAGCTAGTTTTGTCCTTTGACTTGCTATTACATGAAAATTATGGACTAAAAACTTGATTTCCTTCATTTTCATGTCAAATAGAACTTACTCTCTTTGTCCTCATGTGTTAGAAGTCCATGATCATTTTTTTTTTCTTAATTGCCCTTCTTCATGCTCAATTTGGGAGCAGGTCTTTCTAGAGTTCAATGTAAATATAGCTTATCACAATTAGAATCCAACAATTAACTGGATCATGAGTTTTTCCTTTGTTAGCAACAATAATGAATCAGTCCTCAAGTTATTCAGTAAATAAGAGATGCAATAACAACTACAGGTTTGGTTGATGGCGTATGTAAGCTTTGATGCTATGTCCTGCTTGTATTGCCATTAGCTTGGCTCTTTCTTTTTTCTAATAAACTTATTTTTTCCTAAAAAAATGATGTGAGATGCACTACATTAATGGAAGTCTAGCCACTATTTGAGCTGAGAGGATTAATTAACTTTGAATTATTAATTTTTTGAGAAATTAAAAACTCATTCATTATAAAAGAGAAGTTACAAAATAAGGGGAGGATCTTGTTACAAAGGTTTTTCTTAGACCTAAACTTTCACCGCAAGTCACGCCCACCTTCGTATGGCAATCCCGCTTAGGTCCGCTTAAGCAAGATTTAGCCTTCTCACGTGAATGTCGCCAAACAATTCCGTTAGCCCTCGAACACCTCACATGCACACAAGTGTGTAAGTGTTTCCCTCACACACGAAAAGAATACAAGTGTAATAGAGTAAAGAAAGCAACAAGAGATTTTTAAATGTAGCCGAAGCTACCTCTTTCGTTAACTCTCAACAAATTGTTGACAAAAGACACGAGTACCTCCTACTCGAAGCACCCAAGGAACTCCTTACTCGAAGTCCTTACAAGAACTCCCTACTCAAAGCCTTTACAATGAGAACTCTCCCCCAAAAGCTCTCAACTCTCAAAGCTCTCGACTCTGATCTCCTCTGATCTGATCTGATGAATAGGTCTTAACTCTAATAAGTTATTTATAGGCTCTTCCAAATGACTAAAAGTCCTAATAGAACTCTACTAGCTAAGGTTACAATCTTATCCTATCTAATAAGATTACATCATATTTAAAAGATTTATTCTATCTGGGAAAGATTATCCCTATCCGCGAAGATCTCCTCTATCTTCAGATAATCCTTCCATGTGATCTTCATCTCTTAAAGATGAAGATCATCCACTGTGATCTTATGCTCCACGTCATCATGTGCCACATCATCCACAGTTGTCACGTTACTACTGAAGTGTCTTTACCACAGCCTATCCGCACATAAATCGATCAATGCACGTCCATGTACAAGTCCATCTTCTATGATCAAGCTCATTCATGGTAGAGTCTCGTCACTCTATGACTAAGTCACAAGTCACAATTTGAGTTAGTATTTAACCTCGCACATATTATATACCTTCGACCTACCTCGCCGAAGTTAGATGTTTATGCACCTCGTCACGCTCGCTTGCCTTCGCGCATCCTCACAGGGTCTCTCACATATCTTTGCGCCTTCTTGCGCGCCCTCGGATCTCGCATGACTTAGTTTTCTAACTCTGCGCAGCCTCGTATCCGAATCTCACGTCTCGTCAAAGAAGTCCGCTAATGCGCGCCTACGCGTATCAAATCTCGCCTACTCTCGAGATCTCCGCTGATACTTCCCACATCTCTCGCCTACTTTGCAAGTTTCTCGGGTTTTGCTCGCCAACTCGCAAGATTTTGCCTTGTTCCCTCGTCAACATGCCTTCCTTGTGCCAACTTGCATGCCAAGCATTGGTCAAGGTTCGCCAACACTCGCACGATCCCGCAATCTGGACTTAGGGGTCTAACAGATCTCTCTCACATGAGAGAAGCCCTTTTAAAACACTGGTTTCAGACATACAAAAACGACAACGTATCCAGTCCAACATTTAACGACACTTCGTAGACAATTAGGGTAAAACTAACTTGTCCTTTCTCGAATCTTCGCATCATTTTTCGATTAGGGAGGGTGAAGTCGACTCTAGAGGCTAGGTGTTTGATGATTCCGGCACTACTCCCACTCAAATCTTCATACAAGAAGCTCGACACAAGTATCAAACTCAATAACCGAACTCTATAGTCATTTAGGGCATGGCTAATCTGAGTTCATCTCTATTATTTTGCAAATTAATATTTGATAAATCAATAGTTTTTGTTATACAATACTTTTTTATGGTTCCATTTGATTTGGGAGTCGCAACCTCTGAGAATATCTGACGTCTGCGGAGAAGTTGAATCTAATGGAGACCACAGATTAAAAGTCAAACCAATATTGGAGGTATGTAGATTAAAATAACCGGATAAGCATCTTGGTATTAAGATACCAAGTTTGCTTGCCCCTTCGAATCTCTGGTTAGCTTAGAACATTATCCAACATTTAAAAAACACTTGATCATTGAGTCTGGTTATGTTTTCAGCTTTTGTAGAGCCACTTGATTGCTTTTAAAGACACAGTCTTTGACCGAGATTCACATATGAGTTGCTAGCTTATATTAGAATCAAGAAGAAGAAGAATATACATCATATACCAGTTGACTTTTAACAGGTTGGTGAAGAAACTAGAGATGGGAATCTGCATATCATCTGCATCTTCAGGGATTCACCAGGCCGAAGATGGCTTTGAAAATGTCGTGTACTTACAAGAAACCATAGCCTATAATGGAGTTCAGAAAATTGGTTCCCTTTATTCTAAAGTGGGAAGCAAAGGGCTGAACCAAGATGCCGCCAGTCTTTACCATGTAAGTTACAGGTTTCAAGTTTTCCTCACACAACTGAGGCTTCTTAAATTTGATTTCTTTGTCATGATAAATCCAGCTCATTTCCAAGAGAAACAACAAAAGTATTAGTCAATTTTCATAGAGATCCTAAGGACAACAAATTTTTGTTGCTTCACACAAAGAGTCCTGATGAAAACTTTGATTTACTGGCCTCAAACATACAAGTGCATCGTACAATTTGCTTATATGATATTATCTGAAAAAGATCCTTGATTTCCTGAAAAATGACTTAACTGGAGTTTTTGACAGGACTATGGAATGGAAGGAGGAGTTTTCTGTGGAGTATTTGATGGGCATGGAAAGAATGGTCACCTCGTGAGTAAGATCGTGAAAGATAGATTGGCATCACTTTTGCTGAGACAAAGGGATGCTTTAGCAAAGACAGGAGTGAACATTTCCAGAGAGAGAGCAGATGGTGATTTACATCCAAGTGGGACATTTGATCAATGGAAAAGGGCTTGTATCAGTGCCTTTAAGGTGATGGACAAGGAAATCAAACTCCGAGAGTCTTTAGATTGCTCTTACAGTGGAACTACTGCAGTAGTTTCCATCAAACAGGTAAAGGAAGCATCAAAATTCTTTCTTGTCCACAACTTTTTATCCTTTCAGATTCGGACTTCAATATGTTTTCTTACTTCAAAAATCAAACAGGGTGAAGATATGATCATAGCCAATCTTGGAGACTCGAGAGCAGTGTTGGGTGCAATCAGTGATGACAGAATAATTCCTGTTCAGTTAACTACAGATTTGAAGCCCAGCTTACCAAGTAAGCCATTTTTCAATAGTTTACCACAATACTGTTAGTACATCGATGATATACACTTGACAGTATATAGTTAAATACAACTCATTATGAAAGTTACTTCTAGTTTAACAGAGCTAATGGAATGCCAAGAAAGTAAAAGCCAGGAGTACATGCAACAAAAGGATTTTATTGTACTTCCTTGTTTAATTATCTTCATCCTCGTGCTTCTGATCACCAACTGTATTCCAGGTGAGGCAGATAGAATAAGGAAGTGCAAGGGCAGAGTACTTGCACTACAAGAACAACCACACATCCAACGTGTGTGGCTGCCGAATGAAGACTCTCCGGGTCTCGCTATGTCTCGAGCTTTTGGAGATTTTCGACTAAAAGATTACGGAGTAATTGCACTCCCTCATATATCTTATCATCGTTTAACTTCTAGTGACCAGTTCCTTGTTCTTGCAACAGATGGGGTAAGCTCATTTCCTAAAAATAAGTAGTTGTTGGCATCTGATTAAGCTTATAAGCCAACGGCAGTCCTAAAAAATCAGACTATCGTTTAAAGGCAATCACTGTTGCAAAAATCACAGAGAAGAGAGAACCTTTAGCAATTGAAATCATAAATAGTAAAAAGATCTATATTGACGCCTTGTGCCATGGAACGCAGGTGTGGGATGTGCTCAGTAATGAACAAGTTGTGTCAATCGTGTGGGCGGCAGAAAACAAGCAAGAAGCTGCGATAGCTGTAGTGGAGGCTGCTGTGGTAGCTTGGAGAAAGAAGTTTCCTTCCTCAAATGTAGATGATTGCACTGTGGTCTGCCTGTTCCTACAAAATAGGGAATAAGAGAGCATTACTTCCAATCATCATTTCCAGTTAAGAGCTACCTCTATATCAGAGGAGCAAGTCCACAGTTCTGTAACCTGCAATTCTTAGGATTGAGGAACATATAAAGCCTGATATTAGAAATGTAAACAAATGCAGAAAACTGAACCAAGAATAGAGAAATAGTTAACTAGAAACCTACCAAATTACACTCATACCATTACAACACAAATTTGTATCAAACTATGAATACATGAATAAAGATAATGCATATGCTGTCTAGATAATGGAGATTTTGTAGAACTGTTAGAATTGTTCTTCAAGCGCATTACTAAGAACTCACCAAATTCTTAGATGAAAGCTTTTATGACTTCACTTGAGTTCGATGTAAGAATTATTGTACTCAAAACAAACCAGGACAAGTGCAAGAAGCTGGCAAAGTGGTCCCATACTCGTAAGACTCAACTTACAATGGATTAATAAGAATCAGTAGTATTCAAGTTATCCACGAGATCTCTTGTATTTTAGCATCATATCGCAGAGTCTCACAGCATCCAAGTTATCTCTTACATTGTGTATCCTAACAATGTTAGCACCATTCAAAATCCCAGCAGTTACAGAAGCAATGGTTGCCGGATCTCTGTCACTTGCAGCTGAACGAGAGCAAATTTCACCTAAAAATCTCTTTCTGGAAGTTCCAATTAACATGGGAGTGTGAGACACAGCCAAATTTTTCTTTGCAAGTTCTAGACGAATGTCTGACAATCCAATCAGAATTTCTAAATTTTGCTGAGTATTCTTTGAAAATCCAATCCCAGGATCAATAATTATCCTCCAAGCCGGGATACCAGATGCTTCAGCAGTATTAACCCTTGCACACAACTCAGAAGCAACTTGCTTACAAACATTGTCGTACTGTAGGTGCTCGCTGTTCTGCATTGTAGTTGGGTCTCCTCTCATGTGCATTATGACATAAGGAATCTCAAGGTCAGCAACAATTTTTACCATGTTAGGGTCTAGCTGTCCACCAGATACATCATTTATAAGATGAGCACCAGTGCTGACTGCTTCTGAAGCAACTTCAGAATAGAAAGTATCCACAGATATCAGCTTTCCATTCATCTCAGGCATCTTTACAATAGCTTCTAACACCGGGATGAGCCTGTCTAATTCTTCCTGAGGAGATATCCTAGGAGCCATAGGTCTTGTCGATTGGGCACCCAAATCGATCATATCCGCCCCTTCTGAAATCATCAAGCGTACCTGAGAAATAGCAGCATCCACAGACTGGAATTTTCCTCCGTCACTGAAACTATCAGGAGTCAGATTAAGGATCCCCATCAAAGAAATCTTCTTTGACCAATCCCACAAATGATTTCCAATGGGTAAAACTCTTGTCATCCCCTCCTTTCCAATCAGGCATTCCCCACCTAACTTCTCCCATGACTGAAAAAGTCCACCAGAATGTATCGACAGAGAGTGCCAAGAAGCAACTGTGTCATTTTCAATTTCTGATCCTACCACATCTATCAATGGGGCAATTACAAACGGTCTCTCCCAAATTCGCTCGTGAGGGACAACAAGTATATCAGAGTTGATCCTGAATTTTCCATAGAATAATATATCTAAATCAATTGGCCTTGGGCCGTACCTAATCCCTTTAGTACGACCCATGTCCTTCTCAATTTTCTTCAGAACTCCCAGCAATTCATGGGGTCCCAGTTTTGTAACGGCCCTGACAGCAGAATTGAGAAAGTGAGGCTGATCAGTCACATAGGCAGGGGCCGTCTCATACAAGCAGCCATGTCTAGTAATGTTTATGCCAGATTTCTTCATCAACTGCAACGCTTGATTAAAGTTGTGAATTCTGTCTCCCACATTGCTTCCAAGAGCAATTACCACTTCATGCTCTTGAGAATAGAGCTCCACGGATACATTTTGTGACGAATGAAGAAAGCAAAAGGAAGATCCTACAATAACAATCGAAGCAACGATCAATGAACTGCGTTGGGCACCGCTTATTCATTTAATTTTCTGGCATAAGACGACGGACATCAATAATCAAGACTCCCAAATAAATAATTTCAAGGAAATCACATTGAACAACCAAAAATGTATTAGATCAAAAACTGACAATAAGCTCTCGTGTTCAATAATTTATTGGTCACAGCATGAACTCCAACACAAAACCAAAATGTAATGTGCATATCTGACCAAAAAGTGATAAAGCTAATGAAAGAATCGAGAAAGAAATAGAAACCTCCAAAACGCTTCAATGAATCAGAAAGGCCACGCCTTTGGGGCATCAGCTTCTTCAAAAGATTCATAACTCCTGTAAGTGTTAACGAATCCCTGAAAAGATTGACGATTTAATCGAACACTCAGCTCCCGAGAGTTGGTGGCCAACGACAACAAAAGATGAAGCTCTGGCCCTGTACTGGGAATATCCTCGTCGCGCCAACAGACAGGTAAAAACCATCTACGACTATGGCCGGAGAAAACCCAGAGTGGTCCATGTTAGTGTCTAACCAGGCCCGTCGCTAGCGAAGGGAATGCACAACAAAGCCTACAGGCTATGTCAACTGAATAAGCAGCCCAGAGTGGGGTTTGTTTAAAACAGATCACATGTTACAGGTTAACTTGCCATTGTCAGTTTTCATATTAACAACTGTTTTTGGTACGAGGATCAACCGATCAAGTACAAGAATGTGTTGCTGTTAAGCAGGCAACAAAGCTTGAAACTGCATGCAATTTGACCTCGCGATCAGAGTCCTGTGGTCCCAACAATATAAAGGCTTTAATATTGATGTTTTGGAGCTTTGAGATAAGTATCAGTAAGATTGAATAAGCCTTTATCTGGACCCTTACTTTGTAAAAGAAAGAAAATATTGAGAGAAAAAGAGGAGAAACGAATGGAAGAAAAATGTGATTTCCTTTCTCTTTCTCTTTTTTGATTTACGGAGCGAGTCAGGTGGGAAGAGGGGAGTTCTTTTGATGCCTTCGGCTGCGTTATTTGTCCCGTTGCCTTCCAACTCTGTAAAGTAATACTAAAGATGCAAGACCTATTGAAAACAAAAGACTTATACTAAGAACTGAAGTATTTTCTTTATAACTCATTCATGAAGCCAAATGAAAATCACTAAGTTAAAAGAACCCTACAACAAACCCCTTCTACTACATTTTTCATGCAGCCAAAGTTCTTCACATCATTCCCCCATTACCAATCTTCACCCGACCTCGTGTTGAATCACTAAGTTCATCGGAAAAAAATGCGCCTCATACAGTTGGATCGATCAAACTTCAAAACTGCAAGGTTCGCGAGATTGAGCAACTACTTTTTAGAGTTTCTCTTCAAACTCGCCTCTCGGAGCTCACCCAAGTGTTTGGATGAAAGCATGTATGGTTCCACTATGAATGATATGTTCACCCTACCTTAGACCAGATCCAGAAGATGGGTTGTGCTCGTATCCCCCAGGGACAAAAACAGGGAGTTGATTTGAAGTTGAATCTCTTTTGAACCTAGACTCCCGAGGCAAGTTGAGCATCAACCTTTGCTGCCCCTCTCTAGTGACTAAACCTCCTTCATTTCTCAAGCCATCCCTAAGTGGTGCACTCAAAAGAGGGCCACCGTAGAAAATGGAGTCCCCTGTGTACATAAGCTTCTCGGCTTGCTGCTCTGAAGGTTTTGCTGCTGAAGAAGATGGCTCTTGGAGTGGAATCACTGGCTTTCTACTATGATTGATCATCTCAGCAGTAGAATTTGGCAGCCCTATCTGTGTTGTTGATCTGTTACGAGCTTCAGAGGCTGACACAGGAACAGATACATACCTTCCAGCATCCTGGTCCCAAACAACAGATGTCCTTTTGACATCTCGAAGAAGAGAAGTAGCAGGTGCAGATAAAAGTAAAGGATCACTGCTACTTCCCTTCTGCATGATCCTTTCATCAAATCCTGATATATGACGTGGTACTGGGTTGTTACCTTGGGAAACAGCTGGCTTAGATGATAAAAAATTATCAGGAACAAAGCCGGAGCCTGAAGTTATTGGATTTGGACATCCCAAACTGTGATTCTGTGGTAGAGGGCTAAGTGTGACCGATTCATGGATGTGGCTTGGGCTGCTGAAGCTACTAACACTCTGAGTCCCAGTTTCATACTCATCCCGGCTCCCTTGACTGGGAGCAAATGTGTAACCTGGATGAGATGACTTCAGCTCATTCTTGATCTCTTTGTTTGGCCCCATATCAGTACTCACACTACTTCTGACACTCAGGTTACCACTAGAACTACATTCAGGATCTGCCAAACGGTGATTATCAACGGGTTTAAGAACAGAGGAAGATGCCCTGGCCTTGGCAGCTGCCCTCATGGCTTCAGTAGAATCTAATTTTGCAAGTTTCCAAGCACTAATTCGAACAGGTCTCTTGGGTAACTTGTTTCCTCTTTCAGCACCTCCAGCAGCATCAGGATCAACAGTAGATGGAATCATCCCAGGCTCCAGGTGAGGAATAACTTCATCCTGGTAGAGACAAATTAGACATGTTTCATGTATCCAGAATGGTTAAAAGCCTTTTCTGGCAACTTTTCATCATTTGCCAAATGAATGTAAACCCTGATATCTAATTAAAACATAGCAATGCAAGCCGGGGATAAATGGAAACCTGCTCACCACGTAAGCTCTGTCAACTTCATAACTTCTAAAATAGGTAAACAAGTATGTGTATTTCTAATGTACCCAAAAAAGAACGAACAATTTGGTTGGGGTGGAAGAAGAGAAAATCACATTACTAGCTCATTCTAAAGGGTTATGGACTAAAACTTTGTATTTTGCAACTGTTACAGTTGGTAGTAGATAGTTACCACTCCAATGTGAATAACATAAAGAGAGCTTTTTTTGCAACTCATAAATGAACTTCATTAATTATTTATATCTAAACAGAAGATAAACTAAATTATGTTCACGGATCAGCAAAGAAATCACAATTTATAATATGCGAGCATATGCAATATAATTAGAAGAAACAAAGATCAAATCATAATTTTGAAGCCTTTTCTAAGAGTAGAGGATGAAAAAACTGACATGTCGTAGATCCTTCAACATCATCTAAAGATTATTTCTATTCGTTAAACCAGTGTGAATGAAAGTCATATCAGGCTTCCACTCAAGGTACTAATGCTACTCAGTTACAAGGCCCTGAGAGGAACAAAAAAACTAAAAATCTAGATGAAGAAAAGAGAAAGAGAGTGTCTCCAACTTAATATCGTTCTGACCAAATCAAGGATCTAATCAGAAATCAATGCAATTTTGGTCAGACAATTGTGGACAATAATCAAAAAATGGGCATAGAGTAATAACATTTACTGAAAGATGATACCTGATAATCCACAAATACCCTAGGAGGAGTACACCACGCCCCCTTGTACTGGAGACCAAGAGAACTTCCACCGCTGAAGCCAGTTGTAGCAGATCCTGATGGAGAGTATAGAATATTTGGTAGTTCCTCATCAGCAGGTGGTCCAGCAGGTGTCTCGCTCATTGCTCTCATTGCCACAACATACTCATAGGTTGTAATACCCTAACTCAGCAAAACAATGGAAAATCTTTAGGAAGACAACAGATCAAACAGTATAGCTACTTCTTAAATTTCATCTAGATAAAAACATTGAAGTACAAGCCACAGAAATAAAAGGGTAATCAGCTATCCCGCCATCAAAACCAGGAAATGAACATATTTCTAGTGTGATATGCTCTAAGAAGCTGTAAACCAACTTAACTCAAAGATCCAAGCAGCCAAATTTTTGTCTGAAAAGAATATATTTTATCTAACCAACTAAACTATCACAAGCATATCCTTATCATAGATAGCAAGAAATTTCCAATCAAATGATAACTTCTCCCACAGTTTGCCAACACTTCCATTCATGCATTATTCAGTTTTCAAAACAATCAAAATTGCCATTCTAAAATCAACAAGTAGCCATAAAATTTTGCATGTACTTCTCACACTTCTCTCAGCAATCATGTGAACAGTATAAGAAGTCAATAATGCCAAAATCTCTCTGATATACTAACCTTTCTGATCAATATCATGTGGAAAAAGAAGAGCTCACCCAAAGGTATACAGGCCAGGATTGAAACTGTTGTACATATAGCCTAAGTAAATAGAGATTCAACATCAGTATAATAAAGCTGACAGTTTAAAATGAAAGATTATAAACCACGCTTGATTTGGGGAATTTCTTATATAGGTACCACAACGGTGGCAAAAGGAGCTCGCGAGAAACCATTTCCAAGTGTGTCAACAATTTCAGCATCCATGCTCTTTTTGTTAACAAAGAAGCGCACTAGGACTGCAATACCAACTCCGGCTTCAAGTACAAGCTGAATAACACATGTATAATCAGGGGACAACATCAGGAGAAAGAGAGAGAGTAAGAAAACATTTTCTACCCTCAACAGAATAGAACTAACAAATAATGCATAGGTGAGATATTAAAGGCAGACATACCCACACAAGACTAATTGCCATGAGTGAAATGAAAGTGATATAATTTTTGTATCCAACACAATTATTAAGCCACTGCACCCAGACAAAAAGTAAGAGTCAGTTTCAGCTAAGTAATCCGGTCTGTGACCGATAAGTTGTGTGATACTCAAGATGCACATAAACAACCAATGGAGCACAGATGCCATAAATGAAGAAAAATTAAGAGCTATTAAGAAGATAACCCTGCAATGGTGATCAAAGCCATCCACACATTTATCACAACTCCTGCAGTGCTTGCTGAACTTGCGTACCTGAAAATATTAAGTTTTCATGTTAATAAGAAAAGTCAGCGCTATTCTTTCATTTGGTCAATAGCACATGAAACTGTCAGATTTCCTTCCTTTTCAAGAAAAGAGAATTGATCAAGATAGAAATCAAATTCCCAAAACCAAGATTGACGATTTTATCTCTTTAGCACAAGGGGAAGTAACACAAATTTGATCTTGTCTAGAACAGTAGAAAGTTTTGAAACAGTTTATGCTCTTGATACCAGAAAATATGATTTGCCGAATGATGATAAGGCCTTCAATAATATGCAAAAAAGAAAAAAAGAAAGCATGCATAAGCAATCACTAAAAATTCATGGTATAGTTCACAAGCAAATCAAAATTGTTGAATCATTATGAGACAGGAAATATCGAGAAATAAAAAGTAACTTCCACAAAATGAAGATCATCAAATAATACCTCAGCATTACACAATGTACAAAATAAAGCATCTTCATTATTTCCCTGATGCTCAGCCGTTCCTTCCCATTTACGGCAATCTTCATGGACGAACACCGCACAAAAGATCCCTCCAAAATTAAGAAATGAACTTCTGGTTGGCGGTTGGAAAACTGTATCTACTACCCCATTGTCTCCAACAGAGCCTTTCCTACTTGAGTTAGGTGCAGCTAGAGAGCTTCTAGAAACTGATGATGGGGATGAATGTAAATCAATACCAGCTTCATCAAACTTTTTAGGTAGATCCTTTGCTGATAGCCCATTATTCATATTGGCCTTATTTGATACATCACCATTGAATTTGGACATTATACCAGGATCTGCTGGGTTAATTGCAGTACATCGCACATATAGAATGAAAACAAGGACAACCTACAACAGTGTGAAGTACAAAAGAAGGTCACTAAAGCAAGCACAAAAGTTATGGCTCCAAGGTGTTAGCTTACTCCTCCACAAAAGGAGGCTTTTCATAGGGAAAAAAGACTTTCCCTAAAGTGATATTGAGTTATGGTAATAGCCACATTAATTTTGAAATTTATGCCCCAACAACTGTGAATGTTACTAGAGATATTACTCTCAATTTTTGGAGGTCCCCCGAACCTCAAGGAAAAATCCAAAACGTGCAAAAGAGATCAATAAGTACACATACCACTGGAGTGTAAGTAGCAATCAGAGCATACTCCCAGGCATGGCCTCCAAGGAAAGGTGCAAAGAATGCATAAAATGCAATGACCAATAAGCAGAACACAGTGATTGCAACAACCTGTCAAAGACAAGGGGAATATTTGAAAATATGGTAGCATGACGGAGTATGAGAAAACCCAAGACATCATAACTTAGAACGAGAATTGTGATTAAGAAAAATGTTAACCAAGATATCCAAGAATTACGATTTATCAGAGCCATGTGTCATGTGGCCATAATTTTATACTTTCCAATTTCATAATGAATTCCAAGTAAAATTAACTTTGACCAACTTAGATCATATAACAATGCAAGAGATAAGGATCTCATGGATGAATACTTTCCAACATAGTTTCACCATCCAAGCAAAGATGAATAGTTCCAACTCTCCCACATTTTAATAAAACCAAATTACACTACTGTTAAATAAATAAAAACTCAAAAACTTGCAATTTCTCATAAAGGAAAATAACTGTAACCATATGTAGATGATAAAGATCATTAAGGAGACATTAATTGCGAATATGAGGAGAATATAGGTTCGCGTATATTTTGTGTAAATATGTTCGGGAAGTACAAAGTTGTTATGATGAATGTGTTATCAACCCAGGGAGTAAAGATTGCAAATAAATTGAAGTATGTGGAGAAACTAGTGTAAAGGAACAGACGTCAGAACACGTCAATGTGAAACTGAGAAAAATATAAGAGAATTTTTCCTCACTGGGGAAATCAGATACTTAAAGAGTTATGAGAATCAATCATGGGTATAAGGAGTTTTGGGTTGTAATTGTCAGAGATAACAATGCCCCTGACAGTATTATACTATTGAAGAGTAGAGTGTCTCAATTGTGTTTAGATTGGATAGTGACTATGATCATTAATGATATATGGAATGTATTTGAAAAGTGAAGAAGAATAGTTGGCATAGTTGAGGAAATTTTATATCATGAAAGTTTCATAAAAGTGAATCTTAGTTTGCTAAAATAAATTGTGGATGAATTAGTATTCGAACATGGCACATTGGGAGACTTAATGACGATAGGGGTAATGATAAAATGCGAAATTTCAAGGGACATATGTATACGGGATTTGGAGTTATTCAGAACTAGTTGTATATTGGATACGTCCAGAGGTTGTTAAACGTGTGAATCGTATGACTGATGAATGTAAAAAGAGACATTTTGAGAAATTACAGCTCGAGTATTGATCGTATCACTTTAATTTGGAGCGTTTGCAATTTATATAACGAAGTGTCCCAGTAAAGGTTATGATGCAATCCGTTGAAATAGTGTAAAGTGGTTTTATGTACCTAGGGACGAGTATAACCTCATGGGCTGCAATTGTGATTGATGACTTGAAATTTGTTATACTAGGTATTGCTTTGAAAGTTTGGAGACGCTATTCGTACAGAAACATTTTGAATATATCTATGAGTATGCAAATCGATAATGGTTGAGGTTTTCGTGAGTTGAAAGAATTGAAAAGGGTTATACGATTGATTACGTCATAAGAAAGCTAGTGCTGCAATTCAATGTATTGAATAGAAAATGTAATAGCAGAAGATTACAATTTGGGTGATAAGGTTTTCAAACCTAGCGTAATACTGAATGCAAATTGTCGACCTATCAAAGGGGCAAAAAGAAAGTGTTATTATTATTAGCTATTGGAATTCCAAATCAGGTGTGTATAAAAAGAATGGCAAAACCCGAATTGAGGATTTAGAATATGCGGACCTTATCGAGGAATTGCAAATGGATTTAATTGTTAAAAAAAATGATAGTTATCACTGGATTAAGAAGTATGTGTAATATCTGCCAAAGGAACTGTTAGAGAAACTAGAAAGAGCACTCGAAACCTTATGTTCTAGTAAGAGTACTTTGAAAGAGTAATTGATGATTTAGAATGTAAAAATCGAATGATTATAAGTGTGGATAACCGATAGACTTGACTGCTGGAGATAATTGTGAAATTGATATTTTGGAGTTCATAGGGACATGAAATTGATGTATAGTTCAGATTGATTATGGGCATAACAATCGTTATATTGGTGACACCCTTCGAATAGTGTATAATGGAGCTTACAGCCAAAAAGAAGTTGTTCACCCCTATAGTAAAGTAAACAGGACCTAAAAATAGTCGAAGGCCCTGATTGATTTGAGTTAATGTTGATAAGTGAAATGAATCTGTAATAGGGATTAAGAAATCCAAATTGATGACAATGAGACGAGTTGATTATTATCAAGGTTATTGGAATTTTATGAGATTAGTGTATTAACACTAAAGAGATGTAATCTGATAAGCGATAAATGAAATGCTTTGAAGTGTATCGCCTCGGCCAAGATACACTTAGATGGAGATAAAGGTGTAATTAGGGGAAACTGAATTCGTCGTAAAGTGGCCTCTATGTGACTGTGATGTGAATAGAACTATGGATTGGTAAGTCAGTCTAAAACCTAAAAGATTATTCGGATTTACAAAGTGTTACATGGACAGGATTAGGAAATATTGTTATGATCCGACATATGTGTTATTGATACCGAAAGTGAAGAATTGCGAGTATTCATGAGGAAACAATTAAGACAGTGTGGAGTTTTGAGAAAGGAAAAAAGGGGTGATTGATTGTGTTGATTTCACTGAATTCGCAGAAATTAGTCCTGTATTAAAATAAGTGGGAAACAGAGTATAGTAAGCGAAACAACTTTCCCCTGTGTCCCTGATCAATCATATAGGAAATTTCGAGGACGAAATTTTTATAAGGAGAGGAGAATTGTAACATCCCATCACCGATGGGAAGGGGTAAATTGGTCAATTGGGATAGGTTAGTAAATTGTATTGCATATTTCTGGTACGAACATACATTTGGCCTC
>JANZLK020000179.1:265007-277268 GCA_026937615.2 Erythroxylum glaucum
GATAAAAAAAAAGTTGTCACTATCAATATATTAATAGTGACAACTTAATTGTGAAAGATACTAAATTGTCACAATTACTATTATATTAGTGACAAAAAAATAAATCATCACAATTAATCTAAACAATAGTGTCAATCAATTATCTTGTCTAAAAAAACCTTGTATTTGTGACGAAATAATAGTTAGTCATAAAAAATTGTCACTAAATGTTTTAACTCTTGTAGTGGTTCTTTAACGAGTTGTTGAAATTGAGATCTCTTCTCTACCTTTCATTGCATCAATGGAGGTAACTAGTGTGAGGTAAGCCCCCTTACTCAAAGTCCAATTCAAGCCCATCTTCAAAATTAGTCACTATTGGAAGCGAAGGTATCTGAACTCACATCTGATGGAGAATGGAGAAACAATTTCAGGGGCGCTGAATTACTGATGGCTCATCTTCTTCATATTAGGGATAGAACACTACCTGATACTATATTCTGGACACCTAATTCGAGTAAAGGGTTTACTAATGCCACTTGTCACCAAATTTTCTGCCCTGAAACCAGTAAAGTATCGTGGTTTATCTTATTTGGAAGCAATCCTTGAGGGCGAAAGCATCCTTTATCGCTTGGTTGGCTATTATAAACAGACTACGAACAAAATATAGATGGTTTAATCCGGTGGATAAGGAATGTGTGTTAGGTCATAGAGCAGATGAAGATTGTAATCACCTATTCTTTACATATGAGTACTCCAAAGTGGTTTGGGATAAGATCCAACATATGGTGGGAGTCGAGACATCACTATTTGACTAGTAAGGAACACTACAATGGTATGTCAATCGTACTCAAAACATAAGGCCAATGTAAGGTTATTTAAAGCCGCCTACGCCCATTCCATTTATCAGCTATGGAAAGAAAGGAATACTAGAGTGTATAAGCATGAAACATCCAAAAAATATCAATTAGCAAATAAAATCTTGAACGAAATTTGAGTGAGCATGGTGGCAAGAAGTGAGGAGCATCAATTGACCCAGAGTACGAGAGCAAGATGGCATATCTGATCATAGATAGGACACCTTTTGGTTTTAATTTCTGGTTCTAGATAGTCCCTAGTTGATCCTCCATGTAGAGGCATGTTAGTTACCGTAAATAGTTAGGGAATGACTTAGTTTTTACTCTCTTTTGTATATTGCTATAGTTTAGCATCTACTAACTCAATACTATTTCAATTCTTTAAAAAAAAACCTGATACAACATTACAATGAGTTTAAAACGAAGAAGGTATATATAGGAACAAATGAGTAAGAAACAAAGCTAATAGAGTAACTTGAGAGACCACATAATAGATTCCACCTCAATTTCATATCAAGGGAGAGATAATATTGAAGATTTTTGGCACTTAAGGTTGCTCTAATCCAATTAATAATCCTGTCAACTACCTGATATTTCCCCACTTCACGGGTTGTTTATATACGAGAATTATGCTCCTTCCAAAGAAAGTTGGCAGAAGTAGTAAAGACAGCTTTAACAAGAATGGCATTAGGCATGCCATGTTTAGAGTTCCCAATGACCCTATTAAGAGATTGTTCCCAAGAATAAGAATAACAATGATCAGGTAGCAAATGAAAAATCCTACTCCAAATTGCTTTAGAGAAACTGTAGAGAGAAAAAGATGATCCCTATCTTCTACTTCCATTTTACATAAAAATACAAATTGTATCCATAGTATCATGCCATTGACTTTTAATCCCAAGTCTATTCTTAATCGCAAGTCAAGAAATAAAAGAAGCTTTCGGGTGGATGGAATTCTATCAATAAAGTGTAAACCAAGGTACCTCCTTTAAACATCGCACGAGAGAGGCTGATGTTATGGTTTATTGGAGAATTCACCACTATGATCAATATATCAACTTATAGAATCATCAATCAAAACATTAACTTGTTAAGGAAGAATTGAACTAGAGTATCAAAGCCTTGGAAGCTTCCTCTCCCTTGGTCATTGCATAGCAAAAATGAGACCTTAAGATTAAGAGGAATTTTGTTTCTCAAGTATTAAACCTAAGGATTAAGAATAAGAGGACTCGAATCAACCTAGTTATCATACTAAAGCTAAGTACTAACACCATCGTCAACTTTTTTTTTTGAAATTTTAAGATATTATAAAATACTAAAGAACAATGTTTACAATGTACAAGAA
The DNA here is from genome assembly GCA_026937615.2 of Erythroxylum glaucum. Taxonomy (NCBI): domain Eukaryota; kingdom Viridiplantae; phylum Streptophyta; class Magnoliopsida; order Malpighiales; family Erythroxylaceae; genus Erythroxylum; species Erythroxylum glaucum. The sequence continues at coordinate 267,186 of JANZLK020000179.1, forward strand.
GGCAAATCGAGACAGGTAATTCGAAAAAGAGAAAGTAGCGTGCATGCCACTATCATATATGCTACTGCCACATGGAAATTAAGTGGAAATAAAGCACATAGTAACCAACATCAAGCCACAACTAGAGCTGCCAACGTCGTCGCATAGCCAAACATAAACGATCTTGCATCCCATTCCCAATTATGACCTCCCTGATCAAATTAATAATGCAATCAGCTAACTCATACTTGTTCCTCTCTTTTTGCTTGTAGAGTCGCCTATTTCTCTCCCGCCAGATGTGATAGAGAGCCATCTGGAAAGAGGTTCGGAGAATGAGACAGTCTTGCCCCCCTTGATGAACTGCATGAGTAACCTCTGCTAGAACATCGTTCCATTCATATGTAAAGTTCAGGCTACTTATCATATACATTATACGATTCCACACTGCTTTGGAATACTCGCATTCAAAGTACAAATGATTTCTAGTTTCATTGACCAACTTACATAACACACAAATGGGGTCATAATTTCCAAACCACTTGTCTTTTGTTCTCAGTCTGTTTTTAATGGTCAGCCATAAGAAAAAGGCAACCTTAGGGCATAATACCTGTTTCCACACGAGTGTAGCCCATGACACCGTTTCCGTCACACCTCTCCCAATGTCACGTGCAGAAGAGGCTGTGAAATCCCCATTTTGGGTGAGAGTCTAAAGCTTCTTGTCAGGAGAGGAATGAAGAGAGATACCATGAAGATAACCCGAAAGGAGATATCCAAACCGGTACCTATACAAGCAATCGCTCTCCCGAACAACCCATGCCATAGTGGCATTCTTTGGAATTCGGTTACGTATTCTATTTAAGTCATTTCGCATCCATAGAGGGCTTTGTATATGCCAATTGTCAAACCAAAAATGAATGTCTTCCCCATCCCCAATTCTACTCCGAATGAAAGGGTAAATCAATTCACGCAGGTTCAGCATTCTTTTAAATATCCAAGAGTGTTCGTACCTCATTTGTAGCTGCCAGAAGCTTTGATCGTTAAGGCGGTATGCCTGCACCCATTTGACCCACAAAGCTTCCTTGTCCACAAATAGGCGCCAAATTCTCTTCATAAGCAAACTCTTTTGCATTTCACAAAATGAAATAATGCCCAAACCCCCTAGTTTCTTTGGAATAACCACTTCACTCCATTTAACCTTAGCTCCCCTACATTGTTCAGCTCGACCAGACCATAAAAATGCTTTTAGTATCCGCTCCATCTCCTTGATCACTTTTTTTAGGGTAGTCATATGAGCTGCCCAATGCACATGCATGCTATTCAAAACAGAAACAAATAAATTGACTCGTGCCACATAGGAGAGGAACCGATTCTGCCAGGAATGAATTCTACTCTTTAACTTCTCCAGTAAAGGCATAAAATCAGAGAATTGAGGCTTGCCTGAGGTGATTGGAATACCAAGATAGCGGAATGGAGTATTTTGAAGGGGTAGCCCGACTAGATTGCTAAGGCTTTCTGGATTTCGTACGTTTGAAGATACATACCAACCACTCTTTTGAAAGTTCATGGTCATGCCCGACCACCGAGAGAAAGTGGTCATCAAGTTCATCATGATTGCTAGCACTTACGGTTCTGCTCGGCAAAAGAGAATCACATCATCCGCATAAATTAAGTGAGACAAGTTCAGATCCTTATAGTTATGATGATACTGGAAAAGCCCATTGCATTGTACCATTTTAGATAGCAATCGGGAGAGGCCCTCCATGGCCAGGGTAAATAGGTAAGGGGAAAGGGGATCCCCTTGCCTAATTCCCCTGTGTATCGTAAAAGGTTTGGTGGGGATGCCATTAATGAGAACGCTCAAAGAGGGCGTTTGGATGCACAGGGAGATTCAATGACAAAATCTGGGAGGCAAGCCGATACACTGCAAACAATCCCTCAAAAAGTTCCAACCAATTGTGTCAAAAGCCTTAAAAAGATTAATTTTAATGGCACAACTGTTAATCTTTTTGCCTGTATGGTACTCCCCCATCAATTCCTGAAGCAACATAATATTGTCACCAATACTCCTCGACGGTAAGAAGGCCCCTTGCTCCTTACTGACCACCTCGACCAAAAACTCCCTTCAGACGGTCTGCTAAGAGAGAGGCTATAATTTTATAAATAGTGTTGCAACAGGAAATCGGTCTATAATCAGTGATCTTCTCAGGATGTTCCTTTTTAGGAATTAAACTGATATAAGCGTGATTGACTTCCTTTAACAATTTACTAGAGGAGAAGAACTCAAGTACAGCTTCCGTGAGTAATTGTCCAGTGATAGGCCACATTTTTTGAAAGAATCCGGCTGAATATCCATCAGGTCCCGGTGCCTTGGAGCTATTAAGACGAAATAAGGCCTCCTTGACTTGCAATGTAGTGAACGGGGCATTTACCATGTCAATAGTGGTCTGATTTAGAGTAAAATCCAAAACATGTTTGATCCCAAACTCATTCTGCCTCGGTTCGTCATGGCAGCCCATGAGTTGTGTGAAGAAATCTCTAACATGAGCAGCCACTGCCTCTTGACCACACCATAAATTACCATTCGAATCAGATAATTCAGTGATAGTGTTCTTGTTGCAACGGGCCAGGATTGCTGCATGGAAATATTTCGAATTGCGGTCACCCTCTCTGAGCCAAGTTTGTCTTGATTTTCGCCGAAGAATGGAGTCATGTAATGTCAAAGCCTCTTGATATTTATACATGCTATCAGCTTCAAGGACCCGCAGTCTGTCATTGAAAGGGTCCCTATAACACTGCTGCTGCACGTCAGCCAAATGAGAACCCAGCTCCTGGATATTAAGTGTTTGCTGCTTACTAAAATGTTTAATCGCCGTCTTTGCCAACTTCAGTTTCCGCATGAATTGGTAGCCCTTGAAACCAAGAACCTCAACCCTCCAAGTATGAGCGATCAAGTCCATGAACCCGTCAGCCCGAAGTAAGCCATTGAAAAACCGAAAAGGGGCTCCAAAACAGCGAGTAGCATTGTGATGCTGAATAATAATAGGTGTGTGATCCGAAAAAACCAGATCACCAAACATTGCCGAGTCAAGAGGGAAGGATTGAAACCAATGAGTGTTTACCAACGCGCGATCCAGTTTCTTCCGAATATACATATCGCCTCGTTGTTTGTTCTCCCAAGTGAACCAGCGGCCTTGGCCTCTAAGATCAGCTAAATCAGTATCACGAAAAAGCTGTTGGAGTTCGCTACCCGAACCACCATGGAATCTAACCCCACCCTCCACTTTTGAGGAATTAAGGCTACAATTAAAATCACCAGCAACTAACCACGGGCAATTCAGTCCAGATTGTAAGTGCTGCAGCTCCCTCCAGAGATCAGCTCGTTGGTAGGCAAAATTGGCAGCATAGATAAGAGTAACCATATAAGTAGCCTTGCCTTTTTCTATACAACAAAGATGCATAAATTGAGCTCCCAGCTTAAGCATTTGAACATCTACTTTCTCAGAATTATACCAGCACAAAATACGACCATTATAATGGTAAGAATGATTGGTGAAAAGGCGCCACTGAGATCCCAAAAAAGACAAACCCTTCCGATCTACTGTATCTTTTATTTTGGTCTCCAGCAGTCCTAACAAAACAGGGTTGTAGGTTGCAACAATCTGTTTCACCATCATCTTTTTGAGGGGATCATTCAGTCCCCTCGTATTCCAAACAAGAATGGACATCATTAAAAAAGGCATTCAGGGGAGATGATCCCCTTATGCTTTTTCTTTGTGGCTTTCTTTTTAGTCACGGTACTCTTACCCAATCTAGATGAGTCTGGAGGAATTTCCCCTTCTTCATTGGCAGGAGCTGAAGATGGATCACGCGTTAACTCCCCGTCAGCTGGGTAGGCAGCTGAAGGAGCTTCCCCGCCTGAAGGGGCTGTCTCTTGAGCCGACTCTCCTTGCGCCACCTGGTGTGTGACGGCTGCCGAATTCCGAGCCACCCCATCAGCATGGTCATCCCCACCGTTAGAGGCTGTCTCATGAGCCAACTCTCCTTGCTCCACCTGGTGTGTGACGGCTGCTGAATTCTGAGCCACCCCAACAGCAAGGTCAACTTCGTCAATAGCCATTTGCCCAGTGCAGTCTTCCGATGGACTGTCCTTCGATGTATCACCTGCTGGCGCACCCCCGAGAGCTGTGGCCAAACCATCTTCAAGCTCACAATCCTGAACCTATCCAGTGTTGGGCTGTGAATGCTGCTCAGCGGACTGAATGGAGCCTCTGGCGAGATCATCCGACCAACCTGTCGAAAATTTACGTCCTGTCGGAATCCACTTCTTGTTCTCTGCCTGTGGTTTCCAATGATAGGAGAGTGGGATACTATCACAAATTAACTCACCAGCCGCATCTAAGCGTCGTATGGTCACCTTGTCCGGGAGCACGACATTGTTAGCCACTTCGATACAGATTTTTGCATAACCGATCCGGTCCATGGCGGCTGTTTGAGAATCCAAACAAATTGGTTTACCAATGCCACTAGCGAGATGACTAAGCCCCTCCAATGTCCAATACTCTAAAGGGAGACTGTGAAATTGTACCCAGATCGGTAGAACAGCAACAGAGCTTCTATCCAAACCCATACCTGGATGCCATTGCCGCAAAAACAGAGGTTGGTTGCCGATGTGCCATGGCCCAAGTTCAAGAATCTCAGTGACATTGACTTGCGATGAAAACTTGAACAAGAACAACCCGTCGTCCAGAAGCATAGCCTTTTCAAAGCCTTTCTTACTCCACCTAGCTTTAGCCCAGGCATTAACAGCCGGAAAGGCCAGACGTTTACCCAAAAAAAAACCAACTAAGGCATTGGACCAAGCTTTGGCGCCAACCCGAAGAAGCTCCACTGGAGGGGAGATAACACCATTCTGAAGCACTTGAGGATAGTGTGTAAGCATACGTCGGTGGTGTTGGATCGCAACCTTGTCTCTCCATGTACCGCTGTCCGAGGCCCTCTAGGTTGGGGACACAACAGATGCCAAGACACTAGCAGAAGGAGATCTGGGTTGGTCAGGGGAAGGCGCAGCTCCCAACAATGCCGCCGACTGAGATCTATCTCCGGAAAGCAACGATGTAGCCGGAGCAGCCACTGGGGAGCAGATTGGGAAGAAGAATAAGAATAAACCTAGGGATTAAGAATAAGAATAAGAGGACTAAGAATAAACCTAACGATTTTCTCAAGTATTAAACCTAAGGATTAAGAATAAGAGGACTCAGTCAACCTAGTTATCATACTAAAGCTAAGTACTAACACCATTGTCAACTTTGTGTTTAATAAAAGGATAAATTAAGTCACACAACTCATCTGAAAAAGAATCCATAAGAACCACCTAGTACAAGAAGCTTGCCAAAAATTCAAAATTTGAGGTGAAATTCATGAATTCATTTGACCCAGAGTACATTATGATTAGTGTAAAGTCGCCAGAGCCTCTTGCACTTTAAAACTTTATGCATAGTATAAATTGAAACAATCCCAGGCCACCAAACTTCTTCAAACTAACAACCTCACTCTATTTAACCTCGGCATTTATTGAGTTCTCAGATCTACCAGTCTGTTATTAAGATTTGTCGACTTCTTTAAGGACCTTCCTAGGCAAGACTACATAGGCAGTCTAGTAAATATGTAAGTTATTTAAGACAGATATAATGAGGGTTTTCTGAGCAACGTAAGAAAGAAACCCGTTTTACCAAGCATTCACTCTTTCCTTAATTCTTTCAAAGAAGAGGAAGACATTAATTAAACCGAATGATCACTAATTACTAATGATTATCTAATTGATTTTATTTTTACAATACTTTTTGTCGTTAAAGTCTAAATCATAATGGAATCTTCTATACTTTCTTTTATAAAAAAAAGGTATGAAAGTCCACAAACGAACGCTATAGCAATTAACAAGAGATAAGCTAAACACGATCGGGTTTTTATAAATGGGGTAAAGACCCACCCCGGACGATGGCTGAGTCTCCAGAAGTTTCCCATTTGGGCTGAAACTCGAGGCGATGGGCGATGGGCGATGGGCGATGGGCGATCTTCTTATCAGCACAGTCAGCGTTACCAAGGTATGAAAGTCTCCGACTTAAATCATGCAACTTTTTCTTCTATTAACTTTCAACGTAGTTCTACTTTGCTAGGCTTGAACTTTAGTTTGGAGTAGTCGCAGTAGCTTTCTATGGTGGGTCGTGGTTGGTCGATCTCAGCCCAGGTTAGATCTAACCTCAGACTTTCTTGATTCTTCTTGTTCAAACTCAGATTCCTTTCGCTTAATCCTGACTTCCAGGTTTGTTTTTGACGACACTGATCCCCAGCCTTCGGTTAACTTAATTGAGATATATTTATATACTACTATCTCAGCATGGTAGTCTAGGTAGTCAAAAGTGAAATTTCCTACAAAAATCATCCAAGTTAATCTTTGAATATGCTGCAATGGAAAGTCTGTATCTTTTTATTTAGTCCCGGGAACTTGCTTAGTCTAGATAACGACACTACTGGTTCCAAATGGATTAATTATTCTCTTTGAAAAGGTTGCAGAACTAATACCAGGTCTTCCAGTAAGATGGTTCTCTCCAATTTCGATCTATCTGACATAAAACTACTACAAGAGTACATTAAGGCACACTAATCTTCAGACACATCAGCTACACCTTTTTTTTTGTGGCCTCCTCGCTATCTCCAGCATCGAAAATTGTAGGATTATTGAGCTGGAAGCGATGCTTGGACTTAGAGGTTAAGCGAAGAACGTAACAAAGGAGACCAGATTGTTGCCAAATGAACAGAATGACTGGAAATACAGATATCACAGCGATAGGGATTGCAATTCGAACTAGTCCATTTTTGAAGATGATGAAAATGGCTGCAATGTAAGCAACCACTATTGCCATCACTGAAATGAAAAGCATTCCAAGTCCATAAACCAACTTTTTAGGCAGAGAATGTAGAAAATCGGTTGGAGCCTTGGGAGAAGTGAGAATTGACAGGAAGGTCGACACGGCAGAGATTGAAAATATCAACGATATTGCTTCAGCTATGGCGAAAACTTGGAACTGTGCCTTGTGCAGAAGCATGGGATTTCCATCTTGATTATTGCCGCCGGGTACAGTGAAAGCTGCTGCGAAAACCACCGTGACTATGAGGGTGGCAACAAGCATGCACGAACCTGTAGTGTCTCTCGTCCATTGCGCTCCCTTTGCCAGTAGATCCTTGTGCTCCTTCAGAAATATATCTTCAGGCGTTTGATTTTTCTCATTTTTCGCTTCAACATGGCATTTCTTAACAACTTTCTTGACATCCTGCATGGCGAGTGAGTGAATAACTATGACGAAAAACAAGCAATAATCATTCTTTGTTTTAAATGTAGTCATCTTATATTCACCTCAAACCACTGTAGTTCATGTTGTAGTTGAAGGGCAACTCCTGGAATAGCATTTAATTTATTTTCGGGGGACAACTTTGCAGCTAAATGCAGCAGATTGTTCTTCTCGCCATCTTTCAATGCAGAGATCAAACTCTTAGATGAGCCTATCTCATGTATCAATTTGAAGGCATCTGCGTGGCGGTGCAAAACAGCAATATGAAATATACTGTAATTGTTCTTATCAACTTCAAACACTAAATGAGGATACGAGCGAATGAGTGTGGTCAAGAGCTCAAGGTTTCCTTGTTCTGCAGCCTTGAATATTAGTTCTCGAGGTGATACATTGAATAGGACTTCTTTACATAGGCGTCGGAGAAGCTCATATGCTTTTCTGGGAAGAGGATTACTCTTCTGATCCGAGCCATAGCCTGAAACCAAATAATTATATTCAGCCACACGAAACATTAATCCGAACTCCAGTTGAGGTTAGAGAACTGACATAACAGGTTGAAGCATTTGGCCCGAGCTTGGCCAATTTTCTTTCGAGCTAATGCATCCAATGCTGTTGTTCCATTCCCATCTCGAGCAGAGGCTAAAGCTTTGTGGTTTTCGACCATTCTTAATGCAACATCTGGAAAGAAGCATTGATCAAATTTCAGATAATTCTACACACCATTGAACTAGTAATCAGAAAGATGCAGGGTACTACTCACCACAAATATCATTATCGATCAGGGTGACCAGTAAATCTATGCGATCAGCATCTTTCAATGCTTTATCTGAGGTTTGATCATAGAGGAAGGACACCATTTCCTTGTGTCCCAACAAAGCTGCCACATAGATTGGAAACATTCTTTTAATTCCTCTGATATTGGCCAAATACTTGACCTCTCTTAACATTTCTTGAGCCAATTCGACGTTCCCAGAAGTGGCTGCATTGCAAAAAGCTGTGTTGCCTAACTTATCTCGAGCTTTTATGGCTTTTTTACTCATTCCCTTGATTAACTTTCGCACAAAATCAGTTTGACCTTCAGAGACTGCAATGTGAAGAGCAGTCTCACCTCGCTCGGTGATCCTGCGGTTAATTATTTCCTTTCCTTTAGTTTCATAAATGCTTTCTGCAATGTCCCATTTGCCTTCCAGTGCAGCTAGATACAACTCGAAGTGCATTTCCCTTTTCTCTGCGAAAGAATCAAATCAAAACTATCAGACAATGCTTACTTGTTGGTAGCTGTGTGGCTAAAAGAGATCAAATCAATGAAAATAGGAAAGATATGTTACAAGTAGATCCCTTTTCTTTTTTATTCTTTTTGCATTCTTAAGACTTTCAACGTTCATCTTAAGCTGTTGTTAGAAATATTCTATTTATATGGATAATTTTAATATTTAAATTCTAGATATCAATTATGTATATATTAATAATTATTTGGTGACATGTAATGAAAAAATATTTAAGCAACGGTAACAGAAAAATAAACAAGAAATTTTTATATAAAAAGCAAAATAAAATTTTCCTATCCAATCATATCTTCCCCATGACGAAGGATTACTTCATATAATTAAATTCGGAATTGATAGTGACATTAACTAAGTTATGCTCTATCATCTTATTGAACATGTTACCCTAGAAACTCAAGGATCTAAGGAGTTTTATTATCCTTTATAATAATGGTAATTTTTCAATTATAAGAAATTAGTAAATTTAGGAGCTAATATTAATTATGATATATTTAAGAGATTATGATTACATGAACTTAAACCAACTAAGATGAGTATTCAATTAACAAATAGGTTAATTAACTGTCCTAGTAGCAATATAAAAGATATCTTAGTTAAGGTTAACAAATTTCTATCTCTTGTTAATTTTATTATTTTAGATGTAGAGAATGATATAAATGTTCTTTTGATCTTAGGATGAACTTTCCTAACTACTACTAAAGTTATAATAGATATGAATGATGGGAACTTCATCCTAAGGGTAAAGGATGAAGAATTAGCTTTTAGAATATTTAATTCCATAAAACATACCCTTGACAAAAAGATATACTTATTTCTTTGTAGATGTGATTGATACTAAAAATTCTCATATTTTATAGAAATAGTTGCAAAATATCCATTGGAATTTAATATCACGCAAGAAGAAGAAACAGAGATGGATATCCCTATTCCAATATAGCATATGGCATATTTGGACGCTAATAAGCTAATGAGTAGGAGGAGGAACAATAAAGAGATTAAAAGATGAAAGAAGATGAGAACTAAGCCTCCATATAAGCAGCCACCAAAGTGAAGAACTTAAGTAAGGAGTCTAACTAAAAGACTCATAAAGAGTACTTGTTGGGAGGTATCCTAAAGATTTAGGTGTTTTTATTTCAATAGCTTTAAATAGCTTTAAGAATCTTTAACATTAGTTTTAAATATATTTTTACATGATTTGATATCTATTATGTATGTTTTATGTCAAAAGCAATTTAAAGTCATGGATTTAAGTGTGCTTTGATGTTCTTTCATTGTTGGATCATAATACATGGTGTTAGTTCTTACTTCTCCTATTGCAAGTATAGACCTTTTTATTACTAGAAAAGTATCAACTTAAATATAGGGGAGATAATTATGATTGTGTTTATTAATTTTGTTATAATTAGTTTAATAGAAAATATTCTAAGAAAATTTTTAACTTTGAAATAATATTGATCGAGATAATTCAAATA
>JANZLK020000179.1:514367-527240 GCA_026937615.2 Erythroxylum glaucum
ATAAAATTGGTGGTTTATGAAATTATTGTTAAAAATATTTAATTAGATTGTAAATGAAGTAGTATAAGTGATTAATTTAGATTTTGGACTTATAATTTGTATTTTCCTTAATTGGCATACATATGAGAAGTGTATTGAAGTTTCTTGCAGGAGGTTTTAAGAAAATATAGAGGAAACTCTATCAAAAGTTTTATGAAATGAATAGTAATCGCTAGAATAATGAGGTTTTAAGTAGCAAATGTTATAGTTCGAAGTATTAGGTGTTTAAGAATTTTGTAACACTCGGTATGCTGATTCCATTATCGAGTATGAGGTGTTACACTTTGCTTTAGAATTTAATAGAGAGAAATCTAGAAGTTTTGAAGTTCTAGGTACTTGACATAAATGCAAGGTAAGGTAAACATACTATTATAGGGATTATGCTAGGCTTCTACATATAGAAAAATTGTCTAACATTATTAGGCTAAGAGTTTAGGTCGATAATTTAAAGATCAGACCTAATATATTTCAAATGGTTTAACAACTTAGGCATTTTGATGGCTTACTGGATGAGGATCTAAATGCACACGTCACCAACGTTTTATATATCTATGATACATTCAATATTAATAAAGCTTTGAAGGATGTAATATATTTGAGATTGTTCCCTTTTACATTGAGGGACAATGCATAACCATGGTTAAAGTCTTTGTATTCTAGATCCATTACCACTTGGAATGGGCTTGCCTATATTAGTGGTGTTTTGTTTCATTAAAGTTTCCTTGCCAGTATTAGTGGTGATTTATAAGTAACACAAGAGCCCAACATAATCCCATGTCAAGGCCTTATTGGATAAAAAGTTAAGGTTTTGCATTTTTAAAGGAGTGGTGGCGGAAAAACAAAGAGAGGAGTTTTTGGAGTTGAGAAAGGGTGCCATGTCAGTAGCAGAGTACGAGGTCCGGTTTAATGAGTTGATGGGATATGCTACTGTGTTGATTGCTACAGAGGCAGATAGGTGCCGGAGATTTGAGGGTGGGCTCAATCTGGAGATCCGTACCAGGTTGGCCCGATCTGATATGGGCACGTTTGTGGAGTTGAGAGCTACGATAGTTAGGGTTGAGCAGCTGCTGAGACAGAGTCAGGTTGAGGGTGGCAGTCAGGGATTCAGGGGCAAGAGGCTGAGTGACAGCCAGGGCAGCTCTAGTAGGAGCTTCAGTAGGCGTCAGAGCAAGACTTTCAGGTCTTCAGGAGGGTCCCGACAGTCAGGATTTGGGCAGAGGGGCAGATTTATGCAGTCTGGTAGTGGCAGTGATAGTGGCAGAGGTGTAGGACAGTTTCTGCCGGTTTGTCAGTTTTGTGATAAGAGGCACAGTGGGGAGTGCTGGCGGATGACTGGGGCTTGTTTAGCTTGTGGCTCGATGGAGCATCAGATCAGGGATTGCCCGTTGATAGTAGGAGAGGCTCAAAATATAAATTATTTAAAGTTACTATGAAATCAATCATCACATCAGTCTGAAGTCCTGCAATAAAGCGAGATTTGAGAAGGTCTGATAATACGTAGTCTTACTTCTATATAGTAAAGAGGCTGTTTCCGGTATGAAATCAACAAGTTATATTTAATTTAATTGATTTCAAATGATATTTTTTTAGGCTCGACTTACTAATAATCATGAATTAATAACACATATTTTAACTATAATAAAAATATCAAATTTATCCATAACCACTATACTAGAGCACCCAAATCAAATTCTTGATGACTATTGTAGACCATACAAAGATTTGTTAAGGTGACGTAGTATATTAGTCTCTCCCTAAACAATAAACTCTAATAGTTGTTCTATAAAAACAATCTCCTAAAGATCATTACAATAGAAAGCATTTTTTACATCGAGTTGACGAAGAGGGCAATCATGAGTGGCCACCAATGCAATGAAAACATTATAGGGATAGAATATATGATAGAAATAATGAATTATAAAAAGCAAAGTTTGAAATAGGATAAGATATACAAGACCTTCTTTCTTTACGAAGAGCCCGTTAACATGGAAACCTTCTTCTTTAATATTATATTAGAATTTATAATATGGGTAGAGCGTAGAGTCTATCAATAAGAATTAGACTTAGGTTAATTATTGTTAAAATAACTAGAGTTGGGTATTTGAATAGTTAACTCTTATCACTTATAACTTTTTAATATTTTCATATTTAGTCAATATATGATACTCTAATATTTCCCTACAAATGCAATTAGATGACATAAACTCAGTAATAATCGGTTCGAGCCTTTAAGACTGGACATCTAAACGAATAACTGCAAAAATTAATGATTCGAAACAAATCTACTTTGACATCATATAAAGAACAGAGAATAGCAGAGAAATCACGTAATAAAGAAAGATATCATACTCTCCCTAATATAGATATTTTCCAACATCTGATATAGATTTTTCCTAAGAAAGGCATTTCTCCAGCGAAAAAACTTTGAGCGATCAGCCTCAAAACATTTTTCGTGCACATCAAAAGCATCCTCAAATGAACCTTTCCGTTTCCTTCCATCAGGAGCAACATGTTAGAAAACATGCATAACAAATTTGACCCATCTTTTCGTGGCACCCCATTATCTTCACAAGTTCATCCAAACGCCATGTTGAAGAAACATGCTACTTTGAGAATATGACTACGGAAACCATAGATTTCTCAACTGCTTGATGGACTCAAGTCATCAACGTATGTGTTAATACTTTCTCGTTTAAGAGCCGCATAGAGATGACTAACAAAGCTGTGGCCGGTATCGTCTCCCCTAAAACTTATAACACGATGATCGGCCGTTGACAACTTTTTCTTCTCCAACGATATTACCGACTACAATCTATTTAAATATCCAACTTTTAACAATATCCATAGAGCAAATAAAAGAGACTCAACTTTTAATAAGGATTAAAAGGAGTATCAACCCCTTGAGTCTTTCTAAATTATGTCTTAAAATGTTTTTGTATTCTTTTTTCTGATGACCATTTCTACAAATAAAGAAATAAACTGATATTCATTGGAAAAAGTTAAACAGTTCACATCCGTATTTCTTTTATTCTCTGATTGCTCAGATCAGCTCCATGACTGATTCCACATTGTAAAATAACCGATAATTGAGCATTCAGTTGGATAAAAGAGAACCAAACAAAACTGTTAATCTCTGATCAAGGATCATAATCTATGATCATCCAATTCTGGTTTTAGCTATGGGAGATGAAATCTACCATTACTACCATGGAGCTGCTTTTCAATCTCAGCAAGCAAAGACTCCAAACAAGCTTGATTCTTAAACTCTTCCATCCTTGCCTCAACATCTACCTTGCTCTTTCTGGCCTCCTCTACGGAGGGTTGAAGCTCCTTTAACTCCTTACTGCACTTGTTCATCACCTCCTTTTGTACTTTGGCAGCATCATAACAGCTTTGCATTTCCTCCACAAGTTGAACTCCTTTAGCCTGGCTTTGTTGCAGTTTGGCCTGGACATGGCTTAGTTGGCTCCTAAGGCCTAGTTGTTTACCTTCCAATTGAGTTTCCTTTTTGTCCAGGAACTTTTTCTCAGCATCTAGTTCCCAAAAATTGCAGCAGTACCGTTGGCAATCATAACTAGCTCGCTCTTTTTCAGCTTTCAATTTGGAAACTTTATCCAGGGTGTTTTTAGCTATCTCAACCCGCTCCTGCATACACTTAAACTTGTCTGCGATAAGTTCAATTTCAACCTTTATCTCATTTGAAATGCCTTCCTCAGGTCCAAGATCAGACAGATAAGATAAGGAACCATTGAGAGTTTTAAGACATTCAGAATCCTGTAAAACAGAGGAACCACGAGAGAAGCAATCAAAAATGGTCTTCAAATCTGTCCTGATTCTTTTCAAGCAGGATTGAGAGGGAACAGAATCTTTTCCAAGTGTCTGCTTGTCAACATCGTGATTGACATCAGAAAATGACGAAGTAGTAGAAGCAGTCTGGTCATAGCAAGAAAGCATTTTCTGCATGTTGATTAACAGCTGTAGTAAAAGGAGGAGGTTAGTATTGTATGTATCTGAGATGAAACAAGTGAGCTACGAAGAAAGGTTTACATGTGTGGAAGACGCTGCATCTGCGACAGACACAGAAGGCACTGGAGAAGTCCCGCAGCTTGCAGCTTTTTTAACATTACAGGAGCTGGGATTTCGAACATAAGTCCCATTTGTGCTACCAGATTTATGGTGTGAAGCATCCTGCATGGTGCATAACACATGACTGTGAAACTCTAAATTCTCCAATACTGTCGATCTATGGAATACCATGACAGAAGAAATAGTCCGAAGACCTACCTCCTCTGTGACTTTTCTTCTGTGTAACTCAGGTCGATGTATCTTTCTGGAAGGCAATTTTCCATGTACCAAATTTTCGGGAGGTTCCTCAGATTGACAACCAACTTTTGGTCTGAGTTTGAGCGGAATTTCTCCGACTTTAACAAATAAAAGAAAATCACTAAACACAACCATTAAGGACTCTTTGACACAATGAAATCAAAATCCAAGATTTCCCATAAAAAAACTAATATTTATGTTATTAAGAAGTCATGGCAGAAGAAGTGGATGTCCCCTTGGTTACATATATGCAATCAAGGACTTCAATCCGTAAGTCATCTCATTGCATCATTGCTCCACGACTTACTTTCCTAGGGTCCAGAGAAGTATGTAAGCATTTCACCAAAAGATTAAATAGCTTTCATACCTTTCACATCAGCTATTTGTTTCTTTTTGGAGAGACCACCACTCGCAGGCATTGACGAAGTGCGATGAGTTGTTGTCAGCTGCAAGATGGTATCTGAAAAGGGGAAAAAAAAAAGAGCAATTACGAAGAGAGAGAGCTGGGACGTGATGTCAGGAAAAAACCAAAAAGATTATCCGAGTACTTAAACAAAGGAAGATTTAATTTGAGTAGCTGAGGGCTTATAAGAATCTTTTGGTCCACATATGGTCCAACTTCTGCTTGTGGGGGAGAAGTAACTAGATGGCAGTTGCTGACACCAAAAGAACACGGATACATTTGTTGGATTTGGCTTCTGTTTATCCACTAGCCAATCAGGGTATAAAGTATAAACACATATTTACTCTTAAGATACCCATTGTTTTAACAATGATGTAGAACAAAAATTTGTGAACCACATAAGTTTGCAAGTAATCTGTCTTTGCTATATACTTCTCTTCAATTCCAATTCTGTAAAGATTGAGTTTTCACAAAAATGCTTTTGGATTTACTTATATGAACAAATGCAGAGGAATCCCCCGTTACAAATGGCTTATTAGCATTCCAACGGTTGATATCAAACATTGAAACAAAAATCAAAAGCATATTCTAAATATTAAGCCACCATTCTGTATTCTAAGGTTCCATATCCTCCTAAGCTCTTCCTATTCTAGTCCCCTCCAGCACAGCTAGATTTATTTTGAGTTGTAAGGCTTTCTATAGCTTGCTTTTTATTTGTCCTACAAACTTCTTTTTGACTTCCATCTTCACTGGTTCTCAACACTATTCTTTTTCAACTTCCAAAGAAAACATAAATCAAAGATCATAATGGTGAACAAACTTCATAAGTTAGCTATTACCATTCAACCCATGGGCGTCAAGGCTACATACACATTTCATCATACTGCAAACATCTCTGGTTATATCTTGAACAACTCTTGATTCATCCCTGCCAAAGTGATGAAGAAAGAATGATAAGATATGTTGCCAAGTGAAAGAGTGGAACAAAATACATATGGTGCAAACGTTCATTGATATTTTTCTACTGCTTTGTGATTGTTTAGTGTTTACCCTTTTATACTAAGTGCTAGTTCAGAAAAGCTTGGTCGCATAATGTATGCAGAATATGGAAATAAAAAATTACCTGTCATTGTCAATATTCACTTTATATGCAACTTTTTCGGCAACTTCTCGAAAACCATCTGCTCCAGATATTCACCATCTGCTCAGGAAACTTACTTCCAAGTTCAATGAAAGCATTTTCGAAACTCCCAGTTTGATATCTAATATCTTCTGATCATATTTCAGTATCATCTCAAGTTCATCCAAACATTGTTTGGATGAACTTGAGATGATACTAAAATAAAATAAGAAGAAAGAATGTTTGGATGAACTTGAGATGATACTAAAATAAAATAAGAACAAAGAAATCCTACGAGTTTTCTATCACATAATGTCGGAGAAGTTGCGGAAAAGGAGGTTAGGGCTTGATTTGTGATTTTGATTGGAGTTATGTTTAAACCTCATCATCTCTGGGAAAACAAAGATCAGCGTCACTTCAATTCAGCAGAACCTTTTATTTAAAGGTCCTTATGTAATTAAATTGTCTCTCCTTCTGCTCGCAATCGCTCGCTCATTCTCATTCCCGTTCACTCTTGATTTTCGCGGCAGTCAAGATCCCGTTCTTTTTCTTTCCCATTTACATTTTGACAGAAGTATAGCCCTCCAGTTATTGGAGACTCCATGGATTGAAAAGGAACAAGTTCGTAACTTTACACCAAGTTGGAGCATCATTAAGCTTCAACCTCCACATTTCTCGCTAATCTGGCTAGATTAAGAGCTCAGAAGCACTGAGAAGTAATCTTTTCTTGTTGCAATCATAGAGGATAACGAACTTGAACCTTTATTTGTGGTTTAGACTTAATAAAGTCCGACTCAACAGAAATAAGATTATGTCTGCTTTATGGATTAATACCTGTAATTATCCTCTTGTTTGAACTACAGTGCTCGCCGTACTGTGAAATGACTTCTGTAAATAAATGATGATGAAGGTTAGCGTAATCGTAAAGGCTCATGACAGAACCTAAGGGCTAGAGGTTAGGAGAAGTGGAAGGGAGTTACCTGGTGAAGACCGTTGTAACGTAGCCTACAGTACGGCAAGCACTTCAAGTTAGAAACACCACCTTCAAACGAGAAGCAACGATTGAAAGGAGTGGCGGTAGTCACACGCACTCAGGCAGCATTTACCTTACCTTTGGAGTTCACCAGGAGACGCGAAGCCGTCGATTTCTCATCTCAGATAACATACGCTAATTGGGTAAAATCTGGATTCTTCGACATCTGATGCGTTTTCTGACCCCATTGACAAAACGGTACCGTAGAAGTTGTTGAGGATTCCTGAAATCGTTGTCGTTTCTGGTGATTTAAAGGGTTGGAGGTACGGCGTCGTTTTGTCTATGTTGCAAGGAAGTCTGTCGCGTAAGGGATTATACGTTAACCTTCAATTTGATCAATTTTGTAGACAAAGAAAAATGTGTGCTCTAATATAAATGAAAGGAGCATAAGATAGATTTAATTAACTGAACTCTACCTTGAAAGAAAAGAAATCTATTTAACCATTTGTTGATTCTCCTTTGTATTCTTTCAATAAGTAATATGAGATTTTTTATGGGATAAAACAAATGAAAGTTTAGGTTTTCCCAAGATTAAGCGGGTTAATTTATGCAAACCTAAGAAGAAAGGAGGATTGAAGATTGATAGAAGACCCAAAATGAACTAATGACTTTAGGTTTAATACGAAATAGCAGGCTCACGATAACTTGTGATCTTTTCTTCTTGGTTTTGAA
Source organism: Erythroxylum glaucum (assembly GCA_026937615.2). Lineage (NCBI taxonomy): Eukaryota > Viridiplantae > Streptophyta > Magnoliopsida > Malpighiales > Erythroxylaceae > Erythroxylum > Erythroxylum glaucum. The sequence continues at coordinate 521,958 of JANZLK020000179.1, forward strand.
ACTTTTGTCTTTTTCTTCTTCTCTAGCATTGTACATAGTTAACAAATAGGTAGTTTTATACAACGAGCAGATTCGTTAGTTTATTCCTTGATTCTAGGAAACCCAGCTAATAGAAATAGAGTTATGGATGTATAAATATTGTCCCAAAAGTTCAATACAAATATGAAAGAATTTCTCTTTCTTCACCTATTGTCTCTTTCCCTATTTTCTTTTATGGTATCAGAGCCTACTCTCTGATTCCTCTACCCTAACCTAATATATCAAATGCAGGTGAGAACAGTAACTCTAGTGCCACAAATATGTCAACAATACATGAATATGAACCCTACTATGTCACTAACACTAAAAACTCAGGTGTTGTGCTTGTCACTACCCCTTTCAACGGCAATAATTACATTATTTGGAGCAAATCCATGACCATAGTTTTTTGTGTCAAGGATAAACTCTCATTCATCGATAGGTCCTGCACCTGGTGTGCACCATACCCATAGAAGATATGATTTTGTCAGCAAAATGAAAGAGAGCAGATAGCATGGTAAAGTCATAGATTCTCAATGCCATGATCAAAGAACTAAGTGATGCTTTCCGATCTTTTCCTACTGCTAGAAAACTTTGGATGGAACTACAAGAAAGGTTTGGTGAAGTTAACGGGCCACCACTGTATCAAATAGAGAGGGAAATAATTCCCTAAAACAAGGTACCCTAATATTATCTGCTTATTATACTAAACTGAAGAAATTATGGGATGACTTGTCTAGTTTAAGTCCTACTCCTATGTGCACTTGTGATGCTTCAAAAATCATCACTGCCAAAGAAAACACTCACAGACTTGTGCAATTTCTCTTGGGACTCAGTGACGCGTTCGAGTATGTTGTTAACCAAATCATGCTAATGGAGCCACTACCTACTGCAAACAAGGCTTTTTCTATGCTGCAAACCGTTGAAAGATAAAGGGTGGTCAACTCGACTATGGACAGTACTCCTAACATGGCAATGCTAGCCAAACAATCAAATAGTTGGAAGAAAGGAGGAAAAAGTAATATCAATGCGAGCAAAAGACCCTATCCTAAGAAGGAGGACAAATACCGTGAAAAGTGCAAAAAGAATGGGCACACCTTCAAAATCCATGGAGTCTATGACTGGTACAAGGAGCTTACTGCACAGGGGAAAAAGGAAAGGCAAACTTGGCACAAATAGCCAACAGCCCTACAAAAACCACACAAGAACAGAGTGAGAAAAAATCATGGAATGGACAAATATCTTCTGGTCTTGCAAATTTCATTCAACAGGAGACAAGTAAAGCTATCAAAGGCAAAACCACTGGGGAGGTAAAATATTCAGGGTACCAAAATTATACAGGTAATATTACACATTCTGTGAACACGACTTCTAATTATCCTGATTCTTAGCTTATTGATTCTGGTGCCTTTACACACATAACAACATAATTAAGTCTTTGCACTAAGTATGTAGCTAATAATAATACTTACGATCATGTGACTTTACCTGATGGAACAAAACAAGAAGTGACTCATATTAGCCAGACACAGATAGGGGATAAAATTAATCTAAAAGAAATCCTACATATGCCTAATTTCTTCTAGAACATGTTATTAGTCAATAAGCTTACTACACATAATGAGGTTGTTGCTATTTTTCTCTCTAACAAGTTATTTTTGCAGGACCTTCGGACTAATGATGTTATGGCTATTATCAAGGCTGTGAATGGATTGTATGAGTTGAACTCAGAAACCTTCCTACCCCCAAACACCCTAAAAGGTCTTTCTATAGAATTTCACAAAGCCGAGAATGTTGCTTTTAATGTTTCGGTAATTTTTGATTTGTGGCATTCTAGACTAGGGCATGTATCCAAGGAAAGTTTACATCACATCAATGAAATAAAGGTTTCTATTCCTTACAAACATGAATTTCAAGTGTGTCTTTTGGCCAAACAGCATAGAAAACCCTTTCCTAAGCATGAGATACATACAGACAAACTTTTCGAAATCATTCACATGGACCTATGGGGACCTTATAGCGTTCCTACTATGGGTGGTTCATACTACTTCCTTACAATTGTAGATGGTTTTACTAGAGCTACATGGACTTTTATACTAAAACACAAACACCAAACTCAACAAACCATCCTACAGTTCCTTAAAAATACTGAAAGGCAATTTAACACCAGAATGTTGAAAATAGAGACAGATAATGGAAGCGAGTTCATTAATCAGGAATGTTTCAAAATTTTCAAGGAGATGGGAATCCAACACCAAAAGAGTAGTCCATGCACACCATAACAAAATGGGGTAGTGGAAGTTAAGCACGAACATCTTCTTCAGATCATTAGGGCCTTACTTTTCAAAGCTAAATTACCTAGAGGATATTAGGGAGAAGCATTGCTAATAGCTACAGACCTGATAAATCGAATCCCAACCAAAGTTCTGGGGTGGATGGGTCATTTTGAAAAACTGCACAAAAGAAAGCCCAATTATGAACATCTGAGAATTTTTGGTTGCCGATACTTTACCTTAAACAAAACATCAAACAGAACAAAATTGGATCCTAGGTCAAAAAGCTTCATTTTTCTTAGATACATGCCAGATTACAAGGCTTATAGAGTTATGGACTCGGACACTGGAACAATGTTCCTATCAAGAGATGTTATATTTTATGAGAGTAATTTCCCTTTTACAAACAAAAATATAAACACTATACAAGAACCCGAATCCTTGTTCTCAAGTACCCTAACCAATGAAGATGTAGATTATCCTACACAAACACCTGTCATGACTGCTACCCCACCAACATAACAAAGTTCCCAGCCACTTGATTATTCTCTACCTGACAACTCACCAAACCAAAATATAGTACTAATTATCCCCACACAAAGGAAAAGCAGCAGAACACATATAACCCCCAAATACCTGCAAGATTATGTCCTTCAAACCACAGCACAACAATCCATTCATTCCCTTGATGATTGCAATGTAGCATTACAAGTTTGTTGTCCTGCATGAACAAATGAAGAAGGGTTAAGGATGCTGAAAATCACACACAGCAACAGTTACAGCAACTATATAGGTAATGTCTCTAGAACTTTTGAACCTTTATCTTATGAAACTACCAGTGAAGATGAAAGGTGGGTAAGTTCTATTAATGAGAAATTGTCTGCATTAGAGAAGAATGGAACTTGGAAACTTAAAGCACTACCTAAAGGGAAGAAGGTCATAGCCTCGAAATGGATATATAAAGTAAAGAGCAATTCAGATGGGACAGTGGAGAAATTGAAATCCAAACTTGTAGCCAAAGGATTTTGTCAAAAATAGGGGGCTGACTATTCAGAAGTTTTTTCTCCAGTGGCAAAGGTGGTGACAATAAGAATATTCTTGGCTATAGCTGCCTCTAAACAATGGCCAATACACCAATGTGATATCAATGATGCTTTTCTTCATAGTTATCTAGAAGAAGAGCTATATATGCTACCCCCACAAGGCTACACCAAAGCTAAGTAAGGACAGGTATGCAGACTAATTAAATCAATCTATGGCCTAAAACAAGCTGGGAGATAGTGGAACAAAGAATTATCCTCTAAACTATCCTTAATGGGGTTCATTAAATCAGAAGCAATTCACAGTTTATACACTAGGGGCACAAGGGATGACTTTATGACAATGATCATATACATACATAGATAACATTTTGATCACAAGTGCAAATAAAGAACAAATGGATTCAGTTAAGAAAACATTGAATGCAGAATTCATTATCAAGGATTTAGGATATGCAAAGTTTTTCTTGGGAATTGAAATAGCTAAAGCATAGGATGGAATGATACTTACCTAAGGAAAATATATCAGAGACATCCTGCAAGAGATTGGTTTGTTGAATTGTTCACCTTGTGCAACACCCATAGTTCCTGGAACCAAATTAAGCATTGAAAAAGGTGAGTTACTTGAAAAACCAGAAGAGTGCAGAAGACTGGTAAGGAGATTACAGTACTTAGGGTTTACAAGACCTGATATCACCTACGTTACTCAACAACTTAGCTAGTTCATGAATAACCCTAAACTACCGCACTAGGAAGCAGCCAAAAGAGTACTAAAATGTCTTAAGGGAACTCAGAACTTAGGGATTTTCTATGCAGCAAAAGAAAACCCTCAGAAGCCTAGCCTCGATTACTTGTGAGTCATTCATCAACTGAATCGGAGTACAGAAGCCTAGCCTCGACTACTTGCGAATTGAAATGGATAACCCAGCTATTACACACCTTTTAGCTTGAGATTAAGAAACCCATATCTTTATATTACGACAACCAAGCTGCGATCTACATCTCGAGGAATCTAGCCTTCCAAAAGAGGATGAAGCACCTCGAAATCAACCTTCATCTGGTTCACAACTGGGTAAACTTAGGGTTCCTTGAGTTAAGACACGTGAACTCAACTAAGCAACTCGCAGATCTCTTTATGAAGGCTTTGACCACACGGATATTTTTGGGTCTAGTTTGCAAGATCGGAGTTGTTGGTTTTCAACCAAAACTTCGTCTTGATCGGGGCGTGATAGAAGACCCAAAATGAACTAATGGCTCTGGGCTTAATACGAAATAGCAGGCCCACAATAACTTGTGATCTTTTGTTCTTGATTTTGAAACTTTTGTCTTTTTGTTATTCTTTGGCATTGTACATAGTTAACAAATAGGTAGTTTTGTACAACTAGTAGATTCATTAGTTTGTTCCTTGATTCTAGGAAACCCAGCCAATAGAAATTGAGTTATGGATGTATAAATATTGTCCCGAAAGTTCAATACAAGTATGAAAGAATTTCTCTTTCTTCACCTACTACCTCTCTGCCTATTTTCCTTCAAAGATCATCTATATAAGAGTAGCCAACAACATCTTTTTGATTAAAAAAATTTGGAGAGTGATTTAAGATAAGCATTTAATGTGGATGAGATGGCTTCGTAGTTATTTTTTTGAAAGGAATGACTTTATGGTCTTTTTCACCTAGATCATCATACTCTTAGTTCCTTAACCAAAATTTAAAGAAAAGAGATGAAGTAACAAATGAAGTTTGTTGTCAAATTGGGAATAAAAAGGCTTCTTAAAACCAAGATTATGAGTACTAGATTGTACTGGCCTAAAATCGATACGTATTTTAAGTTTTAGTATCGGGTTTAAATATCGATTGATACTGACTCGTTTCGGCTCAGGATTGGCCAACACCTAAGAGTGCGAGTGAGGTGAGGAGCTTTCATGGACTTGCTAGCTTTTATAGGAGGTTTGT
>JANZLK020000179.1:527340-543632 GCA_026937615.2 Erythroxylum glaucum
CCGACGTGCCTTGACTGTTTTGCAGGTGACTTCACTCAACGTTCAACACAGGAAGAAGAAGACAATGGATTTCAACGAAAACGCACCGTTCAGCCAGATCCCGGCAGAACCAAAGTTGCTCCTGTATGATCACCAGAAGTTCCTGCAAAATATGTAAGCTGGGCTGAACGTTAGTCCTAGAGAAGTCATCTGATCGGTACACTAATATCTTTCGTGCTGGTTTTGTTTTGACGTGCCATATCACTTCCTAATAATGTATACGTGAAACTTCGAAACTTACCTCTTTAGACTTTAATGCTTTTAAGTCATAAGTGGACCTCGTACTGTTTGCACCGACAAGGTTTTGTTACAGCAACATTCCTGAGTGTAATGATGCATCCTCTCACATCTCCCGAGGAACTAAGTGGAGTTAAGATGATGATGGCTTAATCGTAGTATTATTTTTAAATGCATTTATAGTAATTGGGACCGCGTAAAGGGCTCAATTCCCCTCTGCCCCGGGTAGAGGGGTATATTTGGAGAAATCATCTGAAATAGCAGTTAGTGTGATATGCTAAAGTGGCTGTAATAATGGACCCATGTGCATTAAGAAGGTACCCATTCTCAAATAATGGAAGCCATTGATATGGGTCCACGGGATACTTGAGCTTCCTAGTGGTTAATAGAGAACAATTGCCTTGCTACTTGCTTCAATAGCTCAATTCCCCAACTACTTTCCACCACAACAATCATACCCACCGACCAACCTCAATTTACCTGCAAGTAAACTAAAATCACCATTAATACAATCAATAGAATCGTAAAAATCTCAACGAAAAATAGTGACTATAACTGAATCGGGTAAACCATAAAGTTGAAGCATTATCAAGAGGTTACTTATAATGCTATGATATGGCAGTAATGCCATGCGGGAAAATCGGGTGAAGCTTGTAACTTGCTCGGTATTATGCCTGACAAGAACCATAAACCCAAGCGGAAGGTTGATGATGCTTGTGAAAGGTTGATGATGAATTTCTAGTATTACCATCCCATGCAATAGCCCTTTCCGCGACTGCATGAGTTTGATTGATTCAGTCTAAGAATTTGAAGTCTAAATGTTCTGTCTAATTTTATAATATTTTATTCTGTCTTATAAATTTAAGCTATTTATTTATGTAAAATTTGGGTGAATTTTACATAAATAAACACAAAATCTGCATAAATAAATGACTAATATTTATAGAATAAAATAAAATATCATAATATTAAATATAAAATCCTGGCCAGGAATTTGTTGCTTCATAGAAACTTTAGTCATATTGTAAGCTTCAATCTAGGCTAGCATCAGTTTATGACCCTGGCACATGGTAATCTCCGGTCTATGTACAAGCTACGAGCCCCATCTATAGACTTGACTCTTGAGGCTCTACCACACAACGTAGCACTGATTGACATGAACAAAATAAAGCAAATCCATGCACATGCCCTCAGAAATGGCATAGACCATAACGGAGCGCTCATAATAGAGGTTCTTCAAGTCCCCAACATCTCTTACGCCCACAAGCTGTTCGATTTCATTTCCAAACCAACGACTTTTCTCTTTAACAAGCTAATTCAAGCTTACGCCACCGAAAAGCAACTCCACATGTGCTTCTCTCTCTATTCCCAGATGTGCTTTAGAAACTGCCCACCAAACCAACACACTTTTACCTTTCTTTTCGCTGCCTGTGTTTCCTTATTTTCTCCTTCGCAAGGACAAATGCTCCATACCCATCTTGTAAAATCTGGTTTTGACTCTGATGTTTTCCCCTTGACTGCGTTAATTGACATGTATGGTAAATTGAGCATGGTTCAATTAGCTCGAAAAGTGTTCGATGAAATTCCTGATAGAGACGTACCCATTTGGAATTCGATGATTGCTGGTTATGCACGGCGTGGGAATATGGAGGAAGCGTTAAAACTGTTTAAATCGATGCCAAAAAGGAATGTGATCTCGTGGACTGCGATTATATCTGGGTACTCACAGAATGCGCAGTATGCTAAAGCATTAGATATGTTCTTGAGAATGGAGGAGAATGGTGTGAGGCCTAATGAAGTAACTATTTGTAGTGTATTACCTGCTTGTGCGAACCTTGGTGCGTTGGAAATAGGGGAGAGAATTGAAGTTTATGCGAGAGAAAATGGGCTGTTAAGAAACTTGTACGTTAGCAATGCTTTGCTGGAAATGTATACTAGGTGTGGAAAGATTGATGTGGCCAGGCGGGTGTTTGATGAGATTGGGAAGAGAAGGAATTTGTGCACGTGGAATTCGATGATCATGGCCTTGGCTGTTCATGGAAGAAGTCACCAGGCTCTTCAACTTTATGATCAAATGACGGTAAACTCCCTTCTTTACACTGACGAACTTCATTCAAGTTGGAAATTTTTTAATAGTACAATTTTTTATCAGTATATACTAACATGTTTGCATTATATATGGGATCGTCGTTGATACAGAGAGAAGGAAGTGCACCGGATGATGTGACATTCGTAGGACTTCTCTTAGCATGTACTCATGGAGGCATGGTTGCGAAGGGTCGCCAACTTTTTGAAACTATGGAGAGGAAGTACAATATCAAGCCAAAATTGGAACATTATGGCTGCATGGTTGATCTCCTAGGGCGTGCTGGAGAACTGGAAGAGGCATATAGACTTATACAAAGTATGCCAATGAAACCTGATTCTGTCATATGGGGTGCATTACTAGGTGCTTGCAGTTTTCACAAAAATGTGAAGTTTGGAGAAATAGCAGCTGAATATCTCTTTAAACTCGAGCCATGGAATCCAGGGAACTATGTGATACTCTCTAATATTTATGCGTCCGCTGGCATTTGGGATGGGGTTGCGAAGCTGTGGAAGTTGATGAAGGGTGGCCAAATTACAAAGGCTGCAGGGTACAGTTTCATCGAAGGAAAAGGAGGTGAACTTCACAAATTCATCGTGGAAGATTCATCTCATCCAAGATCTGATGAGATATATGTAACGTTAAATGAAATTACAACCAAGATGAAGCCACAAAGAAACGTAGATGATTGTGAATCTGAACGTACAAACTTTTGCATGATGGATGAAATTTGATTAATGCTCCTTTTTCTTAACTCTAGCAATCAGTCATGATTAACTGGTCATGTCCTTGTTGATAAGTCAAGAAGCAGATATAAAGATTCTTTTCTCCAATCAGATTGGTTTCAACATAGTTCTACTTTCAGTTCCATGAAGAACTCTTAGTACAACCAAGAAAGTAGTGACTGGTTTTCCCTTTTACTTCATTTCGAACATCATAAAATAATTACAGAAAAAGAAAAGTAGTAATTTACATGGACAAAAAGGGCTAAATTCATAACTTGATCCCTTAATTTAGAAGTTGATCTTGATTCGTCTTTTCAATTGATGTATGTCTGAAGAAAAGATCCAAAGGGCTAAGTGCAGGAGTAAATTATGAGTTTAGCCCGACAAAAGGTATCTCTGTTAAGAGTCAACCCAGCAACAGCCTTCTCATCTGACAGTTTCACAACCAGATAGTTTCCAGGAGCTGACAGTGCACTTACGCTGTTTTCTCCTTTCTCGTTCGATTCTTTTGACTTCTGCTCATATACTTAAGAAACTCATCAATCAGAATTACGGGTGCTGACACCAGGACGACCAGAAACCACTCGCTTAGACTTAGTGGAACAATACCAAAAACATCTGCCAGGAATGGGACATAGAGTATGAGGCAGTGGAGGCTGAACGAAACTGACATGGCAACTAAGAGCCAAGGGTTTCTCCAAGGTGGCATTGTGATCAAGCTATGGTCTTCAGATAGAGCATTCAGCGAATTGAACATCTCAATCGCCACCAACACAGATAAGGAAAGAGTCATTGCCTTCACTTTACCAGCAGAGAAGTAATCGCAAGGATTTGGAAAACTGATCACTCTTCCTCCTCCAACCTTGTATGGAGACACTGTGAAATTTGACCACGAGGGACACTCGCCCCAGTTGCGAAGCTGAGAAAGTTCAACTAGGCTATGCCCATCATTAACAAGGTTAATGCCCAGAAATGAAGGTTGGGTGTACCACAAGACAAAGATTCCAACAGTTGCAATGCCCACGTAAGAACCAACCACCTGCATTAAAGAAAGGTGTTGTGAGGAAACCTAACTTGGAAGTTTTCTTGGCAAGCCAAAATATCAAAGAAGACATATTTGGAAAGATTCACTGCAGATTAGATACCAAGTATCGGAGAAGGACCCAGGAATTTATAAGTGCATCATTGCTTTTGCGAGGTGATTTCTTCATTACATCAACATCAGCAGGATTGAAGCCGAGAGCAGTAGCAGGTGGACCATCAGTGACCAAATTTACCCACAGAAGTTGCACAGGTATCATACATTCTGGTATGCCAAGTGCAGCATTTAAAAATATGGAAATCACCTCTCCAACGTTAGATGATATCATATACCTGCAGAAAGAAAACACGGTCGAAATCTTCTGGTAACTTCCCCCTTGTTAGGAAAATATTTATCGCAAACAAAAATGTACCTGATAAAGGCTTTCATGTTGTTGTAGATTGATCGACCCTCAGCAACAGCAGAAACAATGGTGCTGAAGTTGTCATCTGCCAAAACCATATCTGAAGCTTCTTTTGCCACCTGCAGAGATAGAAATGGCATGGCAAACTGGTCAAATTCAAAGAAGAACTGCTTGCAAATTCACTGTCAGGCAAAACATTTCTCACCTCAGTTCCTGTTATACCCATAGCAACTCCGATGTCAGCAAGTTTAAGTGCAGGTGCATCATTCACGCCGTCTCCAGTCATTGCAACAATCTCACCCATTTCCTTCAGCAGCCTGACAATGTCTTGTTTATTCTTAGGCTCAGCACGAGAGAAAACCTTCCCTCCAGGTCTACACAAAATTTCCTTCTGTTGCGAAGGTGGAAGAGCTGCGAACTCTTTACCAGTAAAGCTTCTCCCTTTGAGTTCTTCCCCTTCATTGAATAACCCGATTTCTTTACAAATTGATTCAGCTGTGGATTTATTATCTCCGGTTATCACCATTACTCTAATCCCAGCACCCCTACAATCCTCAATTGCCTTACGAACTTCCTCACGTGGAGGATCCTGTGAAATATGAAGATCATTTTGAGTCACCTGTGGACAATAAGACTATCATAATGAGGAAAAATACAGGGACAATTGCTCACCCTTATACCAACAATTCCCACAAAGATCAAGTCGCTCTCGATAGAAGAATAACAACTTGGATCCAGCAATTTCTTGTGGGCAGGATGATCTTCTGTATAGTAGTCTGTAAATTCTCCTACGTCTTCCTTATATGCCAATCCCAAGCATCTTAGTCCTTTGGAACTCATCTCCAAGAGTCTCAACATCAATAGTTGCCTACAAGGTTCGTCAATAAGAATAGTGGATCCATCTGCAAGTTGCACATGCGAACTGCGCTCCAGTAAGCTCTCAACGGCTCCCTGCAAGTGTCAAATTAGTTGTTATATGTAAACAACTATAGAATTGCTAAATGTAAGGCATTAACAATAACTACTTAAGCCTCTACCAGGTGTTTTTCACCAAGTTCATAAGAAATTAAAATACCAATTCTATAAACAATTATATATGGATATTTGAATCTGGCAAAGCAAGCAGGAGATCCATGGTAATCACCTTGACTAGAAGTCGGTTGCGGCCATTGGGCTCCCTGACAAGAACACTCATTGATTTCCGAATGCGATCGAACTCCAATATGGCAACCCTTTTTGATCTTGTTATCCACCAGTCACAAGATCCTAAATTAGGAAAATTAAATAATCATACCTTGCTCAAAACTTCTGAAAACTCGTGCAATGTAACCATTTACCTAATTTTACTGTGCTGTGATCAATTAAATAGTTCAAACCAAGGTCTGCTTCATGAATTTTATTCCTTGCATTTGAGTCGGGAATTCCCATCTTCTCAACCAAAACCTTGAGGGCTGCTTCGGTGGGCAAACCTGTAGCTCGGAACAAACGTCCATCAAAAAAGATATCAGCATCATTGCAGACAGCACATACCTCTGCCATGACTTGCAAATTAGCATCCATGTTGTAGCAAATCCAATCAACAATTCCCCCATCCTTAGGATCATAAGTTGTTCCTTCAACAGAAAAAATTCGAGAGCATGTGGTTTTTCCTCCGAAAGTGAAAAACTCTGATACAGACATCTGGTTTGTAGTCAAAGTCCCAGTTTTATCTGAACAAATCACAGTAGTGCATCCTAATGTTTCTACACTAGGAAGCTTTCTTACAATTGCATTCTTTTGAGCCATTTTCCTTGTACCAAGAGCTAAACAAGCAGTGATCACTGTGGGAAGGCCTTCAGGTATTGCAGCCACGGCTAGAGCAACAGCTATCTTGAAATAATAAGTGCACTTCTCAAAAGAAAACTGAATATTTGAAGGCCATCCATCTATAACCTCCCAAGAGATAAAGTTTTTGTAATTGATGAACCATACAATTAGGCACACCAGCCCAATTGCAGTAGTAAGCCTGCCTCCAAATTCATCTAGCTTCTTCTTCAAAGGAGTATCACTCTCCTCCATAGAAGCATCATGTATTTGCTTCTGTATCTTCCCTATCTCAGTGTTCATTCCAGTGCTTATAACAAGGCAAATACAGCTTCCATTCACAATAGTTGTTCCAGCAAAAACCATGTTTTCCTTGGCTTGCAACTCACAATCGTCAATAAATATAGGATTAGTGCCTTTAAGAACAGGCATAGCCTCTCCAGTCAATGAGCTCTGCTCAGCTCTCAAAGTCGATGTCTTCAAAATCGCAACTCTCATATCAGCGGGCACTTTGTCCCCAACCTGCAATTGCACTATATCCCCTGGAACAAGCTCCCGAGATGGCAAGTCCGGTATCCAATGCCCGTCCCTCAGAACCTTTGCCGATTCACATTGCATCTCCTTGAGAGCTTCAAGTGCCTTTTCAGCATTACTCTCTTGCCACACGCCAACAGTGGCATTAAGGATCAAAATTAACATTATCACAAACGGTTCCACGTAGGCTCCGAATCCACCATCCCCCTCTGTTTCACTCCCCTGAAAGTAAGCTAGAGCAAGTGAAATAAAGGCTGCAAGCAGAAGTATCTTCACAAGCATGTCATCGAATTGTTCCAACAACAGGCGCCATATTGGTCGTCCCTCCTCCTTGGTCAGTTCATTCCATCCATATCTCTGACGGCGCTTCTCAACATCGCCTGAATTCAAACCCTTTTCGAGCTTGACACGGAACTCATTCAAACACTGTTCAACAGACCATGACCACGCAGAGAATGGAATTTCTTCCATTTTAATTCAGCTTTGACGTTTGAATTTGAAATTTCGCTCCCAAAGACACAGTAGTTGAAGTTATCTCGCAGTCTCGTCAAAATCCTGTAGATAATATGAAAGAACTTTACTTACAGTCTCGTGCAGGTTTACCAGAGAACGAAAACCATAAAACAAATCAAAATGGTATTCATGAAGAAACTGAAACCGTTTTTGGAAAAAAATCAATGACAGAGATATACAAATCAAATCATGCGGTGGTTACGAACCACTCCCAAAAGGTCCAACTAAAAACGTAACTGCTTATGTTAATTCACTCACTAAAGTTCGAGTAGTTATAGTCTCCTCCATAACTCCAACTAACCATAGTAAAACACAAAACAGCACAAAAGTAGAAGTAACAAAGCAAAGTGCAGAGCAAGCAACAAAACCGAAACAAATACCAAGTTAACGCATTTAAACAACCGAGTGAAACAAAAAACGGAATTCCACGAACCAAAACAGAACGATCAAGCGAAACATAAAGCAGAACAACTCAACCAATCTTACCCGTCTGGGAAATGGAATAACTTAGTTTCCTAAGCAGCACAAACTCCGCTAGTTGGGGGTGGCATAAGAATTCTGAATGTTGGTAAAGTATTATAAGGTATCGGAATTCTTACAAAAGTGGTGGGACGGACACCAAAAGCTAGCTTGGAAACGAAGCAAGAGTCTTGACCAAGGAAACAAAAAAAAAAAAAACCTGAAAACGTGCTTAACGATGAGTCGATGAGAATCAAAGCATCGGAAGTATATTTACTTCTTGATGGATTTAGACTGGTCAGGTCAGTCTTTTTGGAGAAAATTGTATCCGTTGGCTATGGTTATATACAAGGGGTCGAACCGTTAAAATATTTGAATATGTACGTTCCATAAAAAGCCGCCCGAGAGTAGGGGTTGACTTAGGAGTGAGTTGAAAGAAATAATTAGGAACTCGTTTACTAATTTTTCTTAAGTTTTTATTATCACATAAACCTAATTACTTAGGAATGGTAATGGATTATGCGTCCTTATAAATTTTTACAAATTCAAGTTGAAACAAAAATGAGTTCGACCTTAAATTTTAAAAATGATAAAAAGGTTTAATCTTGTATACCATTCAGCGAGATGCAATCAAATTGTAGCAATATGCACGGCTGGTACCTTTTAATCACCTAACCCTAATTCGGAAAGAAGAATAGCCTCGTTATGTAAATGTGGGGGGTCTTTTCCCCTTTTTGTTTAATTACTGTGTTGTCGTTTTTGGTGGTAGTCAAAAAAAGTTTTCCGCTTTGGGGATCCAACCATGAGGTTTGCCACTTTCAAATTTCAGAAATTTCATCTTCGTGCGTGTGTTGAAAGTCGGACTGTGTCGCCACCATGCACTATCAGCCTCTTCTTCTTCGACTTCTAACTAAATAGATCGTCGCAATTCACGAAAGCTTGAGGGTAATTCCTTAAGTGCCTTGCCCTTATCGGATGCTATGGGAATGGATTCAATTGGCGAGACATCACTGGCATTAGACTTCAGTGCCGCCACCTCTGCTGCTAGTGCATCCACAGCTTTAGGTTGTGATGCGATGGAAGCGAACTATATTGCAATGGGGTCAACATTTGGGTGACGGGGGTCGTGGGTGAAATCATATGAATTTCTGAGGGAGGATTTTTTGCTACATATGACGACCACCGAAATCAGCCTTGGGAGAATCCCAGAAGATGATAGAATACCATTAATTTAAAGATCAAGCAATGATGATAACCAGTTAAACGGATGATAGTATCGGTACTCCAAATAGTTTTGAGGGAACTCAGTTAAATGAACTCAGTTATGGGGCTCGTTAGATCATTTACCAAATGTCCAAACCCAACGTGTAAGGGTTGGAAACACCAAATTGCCATATATGATACAGATTCCTCCATCAACTTCATCTACGTCCACGGAAGCACACCCATATTCTTTTACTTATGGCCTGGGTAACAATTCAACCATTGGGAACATTTAACTCCCCTTACTTTTCTCCTTCTTTTCCCTTCTAAACTAGTTAATCCTTTTGCTCAATATCCTTTTATTTATTGTTTTCTTATTTCAATATCCTCTTAGTTCATTTTCTTGCTATAACTTAAACTTTAGAACCATAGCCTTGCCCTTCCCTTTTTTCTTTCTCACCTAGTTTTATTATCGTTTTTAGTAACATATTTTCTTCTTTTCGCCCTACTACTTTTAGTTTCCTTTTAAGGAATCAAGTCCTCCCTATTTTTTTCAAACTCATTCTCTTGAAGATCCCTATGTTTACCTTCCTCTTATCCAAAACCCCTCCCTTCAACCTAATATTTCCTCTACTAACAATCCCTTAGGTCTCAACTCGCTCCCAAGAGTTCTCAGTCACTTGAGAATTCCAAAATGACCCCTAAGAGAACCTATATTCAAGTGCTCCACGATACAATTAGTGTTCTAACCCGATAATGCACCCCTTAATCTAGGTATGGATAGATCATACTTTCTTCTCCTTTAAGAATGCTCTAAAAAGGAGTTGTAAAATGGAACTCATCCTTTATTGAATACTTTTCTTGATATAATTCTTCTTGGAAACAAGGCCTATATATCCTCCCCTAGAAGCATGAGTGAATAAAATTTGGAGTGCTTATGGATTACTAAAGGTGCTTATCTTGGATTACAACCTTTTCATTTTGAAATTCAAATTATAAGCAAAAGCATAAAGAGTGCTAGACAATGATCCTTTACAGTTTAATAATAAACCAAAAGAGTGATAGATAATGATCCCTTACACTTTAATAACAAACCAATCTTTCTCCAAAATTGACACCTAGGATTAGTGTCCTAGGATAAAATGAATAAAAGAATCCTCTTCTAGACTAACTTACATAACATTCCTTTTGAGTACTAGACCATTGAGGGATTAAGCTGTATTGTAAGTTATGTTATAAGACTTATTGGAATGGATAAGGCTACAACAACTCTTAAAAAAATATCTTACGTAAGGATATGTATACTAGTGGATAGGAATCAGTCACTTCTAGATGTTGTTTCCCTCATAAGAATGGATGAAATTGGGAATTTGTTTGCAAACACTATTCTAGTTTCATATCAAATGCTTAATCAAGGCCAATAATGGAGAGTAACCGGGAAGAAATTTAACATAGGTTACTACTTTAAGTTGATAGGCATTGGAATGAAGGGGATCAAAATCGAAAAAAGGTTAATGTAGTTGAAGATATCATACTAATGGAAAAATTAGAATAACTTACTCCAAGCATTGAAACTAAGAGGTCTTATGATAACTAAAGGATATAATCAATAATAGAGGCAGAAGTAGTCTTCAATCATCAGAATAAGGAGGATGATTTTTAACTACTCCCAAGGGACTCAACTATAATGATGGAGAAGAATGCAAAAGCCTTTTCTAATACTCAATGTAGCATCCCGTTTCCATACATATCAGATCAATTAAAGAAATTAGGAAAACACATCTCATGCTCCTGCATTATATAGTATACATATACACGTGAACAGTGATTTTGCACATGAAAAATGGTTGTACATGCATTCATGACATTTCTCGGTATTTTGTGAATAAATGTGATTGTTATGAAAAATGTGATTTGTGTGTGTAAAAATTTAATTGGAGAGGGTTAATGAAGTTTGAGAATTTTTAGTGAATTTTAGAAATTTTTCTGGAAAATTTCTGGAAAAATTTCTGGACCGAAAAAATGCCAAGTGGCAAACCGACTGGTTCTCGGTAGTAAAAATTTACTGTCCAATGGCACTGAAAATTTAGATACATGAATTTAGGAATTATTGATTTGAGCCATTGTAATTTTGGAGAAAAAAATTGGGGTAGAAATTGGAACTGAATTGGAAAGAAACCATGTGAGGGCTTTAACATAAGACATGTGGCAAGTGACACTTGTCACTTGCCTAGCCATGCCATCTTTATTTCATTTAAAAGCTTCCCTCTTGGCTTGTCATTCACGATGCTTCCATTTCTTTGGAATTTTTCTCTCATACGTAGCCCTCTTCTCCTCCTTCTTCGTTGGTCTTTCTTCTTGGATGCTTTTGAGATTTTGCTCACTTTTTCCTCCTCCTTTCACCTTGCTTCCTCTTCCTTTAGCTCACCTAAAAAGGCTAGCATAAACCTTTCCCCCCTTAAGAGGATGATCAACGTGGGTGGTTAAGAGAAAGGTAAGAATGGTGTTTTATGTATAAATTGGTAGTTAAAGGCATTTATTGTGATGACTTGTATATTAATTGCTTGAACTTATGTTTGGTGTAAATGGGTAGGTTATTTTCTTGGTTGATTTATGATTGATTGAGGATGAATGATGTTGAATATGGTATTGGTAAATTAAGTGTTTTGGATTGGTTTTTATGATGTTTGATGAGTGGTAATTAAAGTAAGAAAATTGTGTGTGTGTGCTGCCATTTTTGTGGCTACTTATTCAAGTGAAAGTCTTGATGAAATTTTGGCTGATTTCTTGACTAAATTGGATGCTAATTGGTGTAGAAATGGCATTGAAATGATAGGAGTAGAGTTAGGTGTAAAAGCTAGAAAATGGAATGTGAGTATGTTTCAATGTTTGGGTCATGACTTTTGATATGGTTATGCTATTGAGATGAAGTTTAGCTTAAATTAAACTTGAGAAGTTTGGCTAGAGTTCTTATGAAGGAAGTTCTGTCCAATTGTGGCTTGAAGGGTTTTGAATTTTGCTTTGAAAGTGAGATATATGTGTAGGGTGAATAGTGGTAATTCTAGCATTTAGAGATTTGTGACCTGAAACTTTGGGGAATTTTTCTAGGCTAAAGTAGACAGATTTTGTAAAATTGGTTTTCATGAAAGTTGAAGATTTTCTTAGCTTTCTATCACCACTAAGTATGACATTTTTTGATTTTTAGGTTGGAAGTTATGCCTTGTTAACTTTCAGATGATAAATCATGTATTAATGTGTTTTTTTGTGTAAATGTCCTTAAGTGTATAAGTTTTGTGATTGCTGTGTTCTGAAGCCACTTCAGCACTGTTATTGTTTAAATTTGCTTAAGTGATCTTATGGAAAGTTATAGAGGAATGTCTCAGCTTTGTGATGAGGTATAATATGCTATTTTTGGATGTAGGGATTTTAAGTTAAGGATTTTGAAAGTTTGGATTTGGTTTAGGTGACATGTTGATTTAACAGTCATTAACAGGGCAGCCACAATTTTGGGAGAATTTGACCTAGTTAGAGGTAGAATTTGTTTCCAAGTCCTTCATGAAATTGTAGCATGTTTTCTGATCTTTTCATTGATATAAAGTATGGAATTTTTGGACAATGGGTTAGGAAGTTATGATTTTTGGAAGATTGTGTTACTGTTAGGATGACACTTATATGGGCAGAAACTTTGATTGAGAAATTGATCTATTTAGAGGTTGAATTTGC
The DNA here is from genome assembly GCA_026937615.2 of Erythroxylum glaucum. Lineage (NCBI taxonomy): Eukaryota > Viridiplantae > Streptophyta > Magnoliopsida > Malpighiales > Erythroxylaceae > Erythroxylum > Erythroxylum glaucum. The sequence goes on from JANZLK020000179.1 coordinate 540,108, forward strand.
TTCCAAGTTGTTCATGAAAGTAGTAGAATATGTTTTGATCTTTCTTTTATATAAAGCTTGGAATTTTTGGCAATAGGAATGGAAAGATATGATTTTTAGAAGAGTGTTATACTGTTGTGGAAAATTTGTGATTAGGCAATAACTTTGATTGCATTTTTGACACCCTTAGGGGTGAAATTGGTTTGTGAGTCCTTCATAGAACTTATAGGGTTTTCTGTGATCTTTCTATTGATATCAAAATTTTCACATTTGGACACTTGTGTGAAAAGTTAGGTTTTGTGAAAGAAGAGAGAGAAATAGATACAAAGTGATTTTTTTAGAATTGTATTTTTTTGTTCTAATTTGACCCTTTTGCCATTCTTTTGTGAATAATTTTGTTATCCGACCTCCGATTGACTTGATTCTTGAGGCATCGGATTTGTAAGATATTTAATTTCATTTCTATGTAAAATTGTGAATTTTTGGAGAAGAAATTGACATTGATTGATTAAGTCAAAGTGAGAGGACCGAGTAATTATTTTTCTGATCCGTGTTTTAACAATAATTGGACCTATAGAGATCCGAATTGAGTGATTTTAGTTTCTATAGATTCCTAATGCATAGAGGAATTTTTCTATTAAGGAGAGGTTGCCTAGGTTACCCTATGTGGACTGGTTTATCGATCGGGAGTAGTAGACCCGAAAGTATGGTTTAGAAAAATTACAATAAACATAAATTGCGAGTTTAAGGATTTTAGTGTGGCTAAACCCTAAGCATACCTGAGTTGTAATAACGAAATGGTTTTTGAGATAAAATTTATAGATTGATACCGGGATAGTCATGAACATGCATCGTACATATATGTGCATCAATGATTATAATTGTGCGAAATTATTAATGTGTATGCAATGTATTGCATAAATGGGTTATACAGGTTACAAGTCCGCAGTCAGGCGTTTCCAGAATGCCGAAGCAATTGCTAATCTAGAGCATACTGTGAGTAGACCGAGATGGTCTCCTTTCATTATGTTCTCTAATTGAATTTGCATTGATTGCCTACTAAATGTTTCATATCAATGGTGATGAATTGTCAATTGATTGTGGATTCCGGACAGAAGGTCCGATGACGGTATACTAGGGAGTTGTGTTATTGAAGTGCTACTTGTATGTGAATTTGGGACCTACGTGTTATAAATGTGATGAATTATGACATATGTATACGTGCATAATAATGTGAGTGATTGTGACATATGCACTTCATTCATGAATGCATATTCAGATAAAAATAGTTGTGACCTGAGCAGCCACCGATTAGAGCTTTAAGCTCAACTAGTGAAATTGAGCCTCGAACTCATTATTGATTTCAGAGTCTTTGGCTCAACGCTTAATGAGTCCTATATGAGACAGTTCAGGCACTCGGTCACAACACCGTAATAATTGGAAAAGTGTCACATGAACATTTCATCTACATTTGATTAAATATGTTGGCTTGAGTGAAAGGCAAACTGCCTTGTACTTATGGGAAATACATGTTTTCTGAATGTGCACCGTATGATCGATGCAATTCAATGCATAAGTGTATGACAGATAATGGCTGTTGTGACCAGAGTTGCCACCGATCAAAGCTTTAAGCTCAACGAGTGAAAATGAGCTTCGAGCTCATAAGTGATTCAGAGCCTCAGGCTCAACGTTTAACGAGCCCTGTATCCACCAACAGATAAGGGACAGTATTAATGAGCCCTACAAGGGACAGTTTAGGCACTCAATCACAGCAAAATAATAAATAAAAAGAGAGTCTCATGTGCATGTATCGAATATGAATAATGTGAATGTGCAATTCTGTAAACGTGTGAATGTGAAATATTATGAATGTGAACTATGAAATAAAGTGAGATGTATGAATATTGTGTTATGTGACTGGGTGAACCATTGATGATGGTCACTCACTGAGTTCGCAAAACTCACCAAAATTTGTAATTATTTTTTAGGACTCAGAAGAATACCCCGTTAGGCAACGGGCATATAGCAACTGCATGTGAGTGAGAGAAGAGATTGGGAATCAGTTCGCGTCTGCATTAGTGTCTTCTTCTTATTTCTATATAAATTGTGTATTCCGAAATGTGTATAAATGATTAATTGATTTGTGTTATGAAAGGGCCCATGTGGTCATTGAAATTATTATTGACTATATGCGATAATTGCCTTCCGCATAGTATATGTGTTTGTGAAAAAAAATTTATACAGAGTTTAGTGATGTAGCACGCCACCCTCGCGGGGCATAGACTCGGATATCACCATCGATGTCAGATTCGGGTCATGCGGGAGTGGGGTGTTACATATGTAGCCCTGACACCCTCACATTAAGAGCATCAGGATAATGAACTAAAAATGAAGAGCTTACTGTGTAGTACATTGTAATGCGAGAGTAATTTAGGGCATCAAAAGAACAAATAGAAAATAAAGGACTGACTTAGATTATTAATTATGTCAATAACAAAAACAGAATCAATATCACTAGGAAAACGTATGGCATCATAAATATTAAATCTAATCAGCTCTCGATCAAATTCCATTGTTAAAATGCCTTTAGCAACATCTATTTTTGTTCTTGATGTTTTAAAAAATGGTCTCTCTAACAAGATTGGCACAAGTTTAGAAGAATGGTCTTCATCCATATCTAATACATAGAAATTTGCAGGAAATACTAACTCATTAACTTGCACCAAAATATCTTTTAAAACACCTTCAGGATATGCGTTGGACCTATTAGCTAGTTGAATGATTACTCTCGTTTCTTTTAAAGGTCCCCTGTTCAAAGAATGATAGATTGAGGTAGGCATGACATTTATTGATACTGCTAAATCAATCATTGCTCTTTCCACTTTCAAATTACCAATTTTACAAGGAATGGTCAACATACCTAGATCCTTGCACTTTGGTGGTAACTTCTTTTGAAGAACAGCAGAAACATTTTCTCCCATATGAATTTTCTCATCTCCCTTAAATTTTATTTTGTTAGTGCACAAATCTTTAAGGAATTTTTCATACCTTGGTACTTCCTTAATGGCATCAAGAAAGGGAAGGTTTACTTTCATCTTTCGGAACATTTCTAGAATTTTTTTTTCTTGCTGTTCCTTCTTCGATTTTGCCAATCTACTTGGAAATAGAGGTGGGACGACATATAGTTGCTTAGGTTTTGAATTTTCAATTGTGACTTTCTCAATTTCTTCCTCCATAGCATAATTTGAGGACTTTTTCACTAATTCTTTCAATTCCTTCCCACTCCTTAATGTAATGGCACTTGAATTTTGTTGTGGATTTACTTTGGGTTAAGACGACAATCTTCCAAAATTTTGATTATCTATTTTTCCTACTATTATGGCTATTTGGCTCATTTGAATCTCCAAATTCTGAATACTCCTCCTTACATCATGTTGAAAGGCTATAGTATTTTATTGAAACATTCTTATATAAATTCAACTTCATCTTCTCACAAAACTCAACTTAATTATCATTGCATCTTCTCCCAAGAAAAGAACTAGCTAA